>JAKSZP010013299.1:0-160166 GCA_022478985.1 Massospora cicadina | reverse complement strand
ATTCATCAACTTTTACACATAACTCCAGGTGATTTTTTTGACTAAAGTGGTATGTATGGTAGGTCGTTCTGATTGAGACAATATGTAATCAGAATGGCTTTCCAGCTTTTGACGGTGGTATTCATAGTTTGTACTCATTCTTGTGATAACCCATGGTGGGCCAGAACTTCTGCAGCTATTTTCAGGGCTCCTTTGTTCAGAAGCTCCTTGAGGGTGTTTAATCTCCCATGAGCTTCATCGACAAGTCCCATATTGTCAACAATTGCCTTTTAACTTCAGAAAAACTGGAATTTATCTTGTCCAGTAGGGCATTTTGAAGATATTGTTTCTCCCCTTGCACATGGTAGATTTCCGTGATTTCCAGATTTTGTCTAGCAATTATTCGCTGGGTATGCTTAATTGAGAGTTGAACAAAGTTAACCAGGAATTCATTAGTTGCTTGACTGTCAGCGAGACGTTTGGCGAGGGATGCCATGGTAGTGTCAAGGTACTTCATATATATCTCCATCTTGAGTGCCTGATCCTTAAGATAGTAGAACAGGCCAAAGGAGGGATCAATTTGTGAAGTAACAATCCTAAAACCCTGATATAGGGTTTCCAGCATTGCTTTTACACTTGCAGATGTAAGATCAATCAGACTGATTGCATCTGCATGAGCTCCCCCCACTGTAATAAAATCTAGGGAGTAGGAGGTACCCGCTTCAGAGCCATGATGGCTGGTATTAAGTTAATCTGAGATTTCCTTATTGCTGGTTTCCATCTCACTGTTGCTTTCTCATCTGGCCGATTCTGCCAGGAATTGGTCATGGGAATCCATTTTGGAGAATGTAACCAGTTTTGAGTGAGCACCAGTTATCAAATTCTGAGGATTGCTCGCTTGGAAATTGGTATCCTGCACGTCTATTTGGGCCAAAGTTCCAATAATTGATCCTCAATAGTGCCTGTGGTTTATGGGATTTGGACCAGCTATTAACTCACTAGGCTATAAAATTTTCCTTGACTCTTCTGACCGATTTTGGGCATAATTTTCCCTTCATATTTGGGAACTTCTTCTGAGGCAGGATTAACTACATACTGTGGATTTGGTCCTTCCAGTTTGTCAACACTTCTCCAAAGTTAGGATCCAGATAAACCAGGAAAAGGATAAAATAAATAAGACTTTTATTGCAAGCTATTTATTAGATAATGGTCATTAGGCCAGGCGCCAGTATTTATACCTCTAGGGCATCTCCTGGCCACATTCTAAATCAAGATTTCAACAGCTATTTTGCCAATCAGCTTGGCCCACGACTGAAACCTTTTCTTAGGTTCATTGGTGGCAAAATACTCTCAAAATTGGGAGGATTTCAGGTACAAAAATTGCAATAAAAGCATGCAAAATTGTCCTAAGATCTTCAGGATTTCAGTTTCATCATACTGCTGACAAAACACACCTTCTGTGAAATTTTGGCCTCAATTGAAGAAAATGACGCACCCCTAATTGGGACGTTGCAGGTCTCTTCTTCAATAGCACTAAGCAACCCCTTTTGGCCAGTCCACATGAGTGCTATTGTGCCAATTACGCGTATTGATATGCAAATTTTCACCCTAGAGCGGAAAATTGATGACGTTGTTCATTTGTTTAATTGTCCATGGGACTTTTAAACATAACTTTAGGTCATCCCCAAATTATTTTCTATACAAATGAATTGATTGTGTTTTGATAATTGGGACCAATTGCTGAGATTTAATGCATCAGAATTGGCCATAATATGCAAGCGTACTTGGGCTGAGCACCTGATAAAATACTCAATTGAATTTGTCATTGAGATAATCAGCCTGAATTGTATGATTGCAATAAGCCTTGAGGTGAGAATATAGTTGTTAGCTTAAGCGTTGAAAGGATAATTAACCCAACCTGATGGTTGTCAAAGGTTTATTTTTGAGTCAACCACCAGAATCTGACAGGTGGGGTGTGATGCTCTTTAAAAACCTGCATTTACAGGGTAGGTGGAACCCAAGTCCTATTCTGAAAGAAGGTTATCCCATCCTTTAAGTGGTACAGGGGCCATTTGCGCTGCTTAGTCTCCAAGTCTTTAAACCTTCAATTCCCTCTGGGCAACATAGTTGACCTGCTAAAATGCGTTCACACATGGGAGTTTCTGGAGATATATTGGCATATGAGACCATGACAGGGGCGAGGGAGAGGATCATGGTGGAAGACACCACTGTGGTGAGCTCATAAAGGGCCTCCTCTGGGCCTGGAGCCAAGGCAGGGTTACAACTCAGCATATACAGCAGCACATTTTGGGGCTTTTTATAAACTCATAATTGAAGTTAAAGATGCAAAGATCCCCATATGTGCGTGCTTGATGGTGAGCCAACTTTTGGGGTTTCTGATAATACTTAAGGACTTATGGTCAGTGCATAATGTGATTTCATGCTTTTCTCCCTGAAGAAGATATATCTAATGAGTCAGCAACCATGCTACCGCAGCCAACTCTTTATCATAGATTGCCCATGATTGTTCTGTGGAGGTGAATTTCCTTTAGAAGATGCCACTGGATGCTCCCTCCTTTCATGCTCTTGCAATAGTACCTCTCCCACTGCAACTGCTGAAGCATCGCATGCCACCATAAATGGATTGGATGTGTCAGCATGCCGCAGGACTGGTGCTAACATAAAAACAGCTTTGATTGCCTCAAAGGCTTGTTGACACTTCTCTGTCCATTTGAAAGGGACATTCTTCCCTATCAGTGGGTGGAGGGGTGACGCCAGCTGGGTGAGAGCAGGAGAAAACTTCTTTAGGAAAGTCACAGTGACCAGGAAACTTCTTAGTTGTTTTTGGGTGGTGGGGGTTGGCCAGGACTGAGTAGCCTTTAGCTTACAGTGAAGAAACGCATATCCATCCTTAAGGACCAGGTTCCCTAAGAATGTTGCTTCCTCTCGAAAGAATTCACATTTGGATAGCTTGACAAAAAGCCCTGTCTTGAGAATGGCAGCTATTACAGCCTCCAAATCCCTTGGTGTGCTGTTCATGTGTTGGGGAGTGGATTAGGATATCATCAATATAAGCAACAGCACCGGTAAATCTTAGGTCCCCCTGAACATCTTCAATAAACCGTTGGAAAGTTTCTGGTGCGTTATTCAGTCCAAATGGCATCACCTTGAACTGGAATATCCCGCGCCTTGTTCTGATGGCTGTGAGCCACTCTTGACCCTCACCTGGTTAAAGGCATTAACCAAGTCCAACTTAGAAAAGATTCGGGATTTAGCAATGGCCTGTGCAATGGTTTTTTCCAAGGGAGGGGGTATGAATCTGGAACCGTCACATTGTTAACATGGCCATAGTCCATGCACGGGCGTAGGGTTCCATCCTCCTTCTGGGCAAAGACAACTTATGAGGCAATAGGGGGATTTCTTGATAATCCATCCTTTGTCCAGCATATCATCTAACCAAATGCTCAGCGCTTTGTCTTCTTCCTCTGTGTGAGGGTACTATGAGCAATTGATCTTGACAAGATGCACTGTTAGCTGGAAGGCGAGGTCATATTCTGAATGTGGAGGAAGTCGAGTTGCAAGTCTCATGTCAAAGACATCATTATATGGGGCTAGGAAGTCAGGAAAATCTTAGGGGAGGTCCAAAGGGGCAGCTCAGAGGAAGATATTGAGCTGAATGAGGGCTCTTTTGTGAGAGTTTCAATTAGTTGGAATTCCCCACTACATCTCTTATTAGCGAAGAACAAAGAGTTAGGTTCCAGATTGATGTTCACCTGTTGGCGTCACCACCACCTTATCCCCATGATGACAGGGTATAGTAAATCAGGTACCGCTGAAAAGTGATCGCAGAAGCCAAATTTGTGGATAAGGAACTGCACTGGGCGTTGGATAGTATGGCAGGTCATAGGTGTAGATGAAGCACCTAATATAGGAGGAGCAAGCACCGTATCCAGGTCCAGAGAGTGTGCCACTCTTAAATCCATAAAGTTGCCCGCTGCTCCAGTATCCAGGAGAGCTTGTACTGTGACCTTCCGTACCCCTACTCTGAAGGTAATGGGAAAACAGTAAAAAGGCTTGGTCCTCTTTATTGGCCATGTAAAGAGTGAGGGCAGCAGAAAGTGGGGTGGGTCCCAAAATGAGAAGTGGTTCTTTGGTTTTCAGTAAGCTACTTTGCTTCTCATCAGATCCCTCTGAGAGGCTCTCCTGGTCCCCTTACAGGATTGGATTGGCTGGGTCTACCGTTATGCCATTGCAAATCACTGTTGAGTGGGAGGGACTTTTATGATTACATATGGTAGGTGAGGCTGACTCAGTGGGAGAAAAACTAGGCTCAGTGGTATGCGCATCATCTTTCTGATTAGGCGTGACGTGGACTTCCACTTGGACCATTTGGTTGGGCGTCAGTATTGGATTACTTGGGTCCAATGTCGCACTCAGCTCCTCATCCGCAGGGAAGGGGAAGGGACTCCCCACTGGTGGCATGTTACTCTTCAAAGTAACCTGAAGGTAGGGAGCTACCACTGCGATCCCAGAGGAGCGCTTCCCTGTACCCTTGTTCCCTGCGGAGGTAGGAGAGAGGCGGTTTGGACTGGAATGAGCCAGCTGGGAGAGTGTTCACCGATGGCAGAGATTTCATTACCGCTACTGAGACCATACTTGTATGGAGGGTTTTCCCCTACTGAATACGCTAAAGTAATTTCAGCCTCCATGGATACTAGGAGAGGATCCCATGCCGCATCACTAGCTGAAGAGTTGTCTAAGGCTGCTCTGAAAGCTGCCACTGCAATGTCTGTAGGAATCCTAGCTGAGGGTACTTACGCCGTTAAATCCTCTACCAGTGATGGCAAGTCAGGGACCTTCTGGTGGAGGGTAAAGAGACAGTAAAGGCAGGATGCTCTAGATTCTGGTGATTTGACCGCATTAGATACTATACTTAATAGAATAGTGTGATACCCCATTTTGGTGGCAGCCCGTAGTATTCCTCTGACCCAACGGCGTGCTTCCCCAACAAGAGCATCTAAAAGGGCCACACTTCTCTGTGCATCAGTGGGAGTGGGAGTTTGGGAACCCTCAGCTGCAAAGCATACATGAAGCTCAGCTAGAGCATCTAGCACCTGTTCAGATACTTCAGGTGATGGGACTGGAGAATTCCCATTGTTATTCACTTGCCAAAGATGCAGCCTGGTTTGCTGGTGCTGGATGGATGTTATTTTTTTTTTAGTACTAGATGGTCCCAACCCAAGGGGGGATTCATCGATGTTTATTGAATTACGCCTGGGCTCCTAAGAGCCTGAGGCGAGGGAAGGGGAGGGAGGAGGCATCGAGAAAGGGAGGGGATTTGCGCGCCAGAGCGGTGCTGCAGTGACAACTGAGCGGGGGAGGGTTGGCGACATAGTGCAGACCTTCAGGGCCATCTCAAAGTGTACCTGAAAGTGGGTGATCATGTGTGGAAGGGTCCACACCTGCTAGTCAAAGGCAGCACGAAGGAAGGAGTTATGGATGGTCCAGATGGCTGTGGCATAGGTGAGGACACGGAGGGGTCGGTGGCAACCAGGCAATGTCTGCTCAAACATGAGGTCTTGCACAGGGTGTCCAGACCAGGGCTGAGCATGGAGGAGCGCGCGGGCCTTTGGCCAAAATGCGGCGACACCTGGACAGGTGAAAAAACGATGGAGGTGGGAGTCAATAGGCTCCACACAGCGGGGGCAGCTTCGGTGCTGGAAGGTAGGGCCAGTCCGGTCCCCTGTCCTGTATGAACAGTGGAGCACCCTCCATAAGGTGTTGGACACCTTTGCTGACAGGATGGGGTGATAGACGTCCTTCCACAATTCCTTAAGGTCAAATCTCACGGAGGGAGGGAGGAGCTCAAGGAGTCTTGGGCGGATGGGAGGACGATCTTGGGGGTTGAGGCGAGTTGTGACAACTTGTCCATTGTGCACAATTGCGTGGCGACGTGGGCTGAGGCCAGGGCCTTCCCTTCTGTATGGGAAGGCATGGTGGATCCGCGCGCCTACTCGTTTCAGGGCAAGGAGAGCCTGGTTCCAGTAGGGGGATGAGGATGGTTTTAGGCGATGGCCTGGGTGGTTTGTGAGCCACTCCCCTAATGAGGTCAGAGATGATCTAGGAAGACCCAGAGCTGCTGACACTGACTGGCGGAGGGCGGGCGCCCATTGGGGCATGGGGGTCGCGTCCCAGCAGACAATCGGCCATAGGAACTTCAGGAAGATTGTGGTGGCGTGGGATCGCGTGTCCAGAAGCCCTAGGCCCCCTTCATTGCAGGGTCGGGCAATGGTTGAGAGGGCCATTGGTGGATGGTTTGAGCCCCAGATCCAACAGCGGAGGAGTACATTGAGCCGCGTATAAAAGGCATCTGTGAATGGGCAGACGTGCGCTAGGAACCAGACTTTGGAGAGAAGGAACACATTGGCCATCAGAGCTCGACCCTGGGGGGTGATGTGCCGCCTGTTCCAGCTGGCAATCCTGGAGTTAACTGCTGCAAGGAGCAAGTCCTCATTGTCTTTTAGCGCAACTCCTTGTTGGTTGGTGAGAACGCCCAGGTGACGGAAGATACCGCGCTCAGGTTCAATGCCAAATGGTGGGGGGAAGGTGGGGGAGCCGACCTGTACAACTGTTGTCTTGGAGGTGTTGACCATGGCGTTGGACGCCTTGGTGTACCTCTCAATGGTCACAGCAGCGAGGGCAACATCCCCTGGGCAGCCAAATGCAATGGCAGTGTCATCTGCAAATGCCATGGTGCGTGTGGGGGCTTTACCTGGGACCAGAATCCCTGTTAGCTTGTCCTGTAAGGAAGCCAAGAGGGGGTCAAGGGTGATGTTAAAAAGGATAGGGCTCAGGGGGTCCCCTTGCTGGAGACCTTGTCCAACTGGTACTGCCACTGTAAAACCCATTGGCGCCAGGACTCTGGTGTGGAGCTGGTCATAGAGCGCTGATATCCAGCGCCTAGCTGCGGGTGGGAGATGGAAGCGGGCCAGGAAAGCATCAATATACTTCCAGGCTACCCGATCATATGCTTTCTCCATATCCAGGAGAGCCACAAAGCCATTCACCTTACGAGAGTTAGCAGTCAAAGTCACGTGAAGGTCATTATAGTTGTCCCATAACGACCTCCCCGGAATAAAACCGTATTGGGATGGGGAGAGGCGAGGTGACACCCATTTGGTGATGCGGTTGGCCAGAAGCTTCGTGAAGAGCTTGTGGTCTGTGTTGATCAACGCTATGGGGCGCCAGTTCGCCAGGTTCTCACGGTCTGACTTCTTGTGAATGAGGGTCGTGATTGAGCCTCTGGAGTCGGGGAGGACCTCGCCATTCAACAAGAGTGCAGCGAAGAGGTCGCGGAGGGTTCTGGCTATCACTGCAGGTTCCAGAAGGTACACCTCAAAGGGTATTCTGTCTGGGCCTGGGGCTTTAAGTCGTGGGGATTTCAAAAGGGTTTCCATCACCTCCTGGATGGAAATAGGCGCCAGTAGAGCCTCATCAGCCCGTGGGTCAATGGGCGGCTCTGGAGCCCGCCACAGGAAGTCTTGGATGTACGATGGGTCCACCTGGGTGGCATGGAAGAGGTTGGATTAGAAGCGGTGAAGTTCCTGCGTGATTTCCTCCTTGTCTGAAGTGGTTGTAGTGCCAATCTTCAGTGCAGTAATATCCTGCGCTGTTGACCGGGCTTTCTGTTTCTGAAAGAAGAAGCGGGTGGGGCGTTCCCATTGAGCATAATAACGAGATGTTGTAAAGTTTGCTGCCCGTTCTTCCTGCAGTGTGAGCTCCAATCGGAGTGCTTCCTGCGCCGCTTCCCAGTCTTCCAACCATCTGGGAGAGGGCGAAGGCTGGCAGTTTCGCTCTAGATGTCTGATTCTGGCTTCCGCCCTTTTGACTCTGGCGCGAGCTGCAGTCATCTGGGCTTTGGCAAAGTTGTAAGCAACGCGGGTGATGCCCTCCTTGGTCACCGCCCATTTAGCCTTGTGGTCAAGCAGGTGGGGTGGGGGGAGGTGAGAGTCTCCCGGATGGTCATAAACAGCTTCTCCTTAGTGAAGGGGTTGTTGAGAAGAGCTGGGGCAACCCTAGGCCAGAACCTATGCGACGGTCTAAGTGTGGTGGTGAGGACAACGGTGAGTGACCTGTGATCACTCAGATGGTTGTCACGAGAGATGGGAGAGGAGACGCGGCCAATTAGCAGGGGGCCAATCAGTGCCATATCTATGCGTGACGCTGACTGGAAAGCTCCTCCATCATACTGGATCCTAGTCATGCAACCTAGGCCAGACGCGGAGGGTGGAAGCGCATCTATAAATCCACTCAGGCGAAGGAAATCCTGGAGGCGACTTGATCCAGGGCGTTCCTTTGCTGCAGGGGGTAAGAGTCACGGACGCGACTTATGGTTGTGTTAGAATCTCCTAAGAGGACTGTATTCCGTGGGAGATTGAGTTGGAGGAGCTCTTCCAAGAGCTGATTTTGCTCCTGACCTGCATTAGGCAGGTAGATGCTTGCAGCGAAGAAGGTGAAGTCAGGAGTGGTGAGTTTGGCCAGTATGAGGCGGCCACCTAGATATTGTGAAAAAGAATGGGTTTTAACCCGGGGATTTAAAACAATAAGGGCGGCATGGTTTGTCCAGAAGGAATTGCCTCCAAACTGTTCATTCCATGCAGATTGTTCGTGGGGGAGGATATGGGGCTCCTGGACAGCAGCGATGTCAATTTGTGCTGACCTGAAGTTTCGGAGGAGGCGGGCTCTCCGCTTAAAGTCCCGCAACCCATTTGCGTTGATGGATTGCAGGGACAGGGTGCTGCCATGGGGACGCATAGCTGTTCCCCTCCATGTCCTGGGGGGTTGCCAGCGCTTAAACCTGCTGCTGTGAGGCGGCTAGTTTTGAGTCCTTTAGCTTGACTATTAGCTGCAATCCGTGAGGAGCGTCGAGGGTTCTGAGGGGAAGGAGAGGGTGGGGGGCGGAGGACCCAGTAAGCCAGCCTAGGATGCTGCCCCGCTCCGTTGCAGGGGAAGGACCTGAGGGTGCTCAATGGTGACCTCCGCGGTGTCCCCATTTGATGAGTCTGAGTCCATATTCACTTCCTCCAACACTGCAAAGGATCCGCGCGAAATGGGCTGTGGGGTTGGGGTAGGACTCTTTGAGGTGGCACTTCTACCGCAGGCCGCGAGTTGCCAGTCCATGCTGGTGGGCATAGCTCCATTGGGAGCTGAGGGTTGATGCGATAAATCGCTGGTGGAGGTTGGTGGGGGTGCCGCGGAGCCCTGAGTGGGGGTGGCTGATGAGGGGCACCCTGTGGGAGATGCCTTGCGCTTGGTGAGAGAGGGAGTTGACTCTGGGAGATTGGAGGGGGTGCCCATTGGAAGGGGGGCATGAGCGCGAAGGTATCCCATACCAATAGTGGGGTTAGCTGTTTCAACTGCTAGGCGTAAGGCCTCAGGGGACAGGTCTTGAACGGGAACCCATTGTGTGGGTTGTGGAATTGCTGCTGCAGCCACGTGGGATCGTTTTTGGCCTGGTTTAGGCCCCTGGGTGGTGGCTAAGAGGGCTTGTTTTCGAGCTGTGCAGCCACTATACAAGTGTCCAAGGGCGTTACACCATGAACACCGGGGGCGCGCCTGATCAGGGTCGACAAAGAAGATCTCAGGGCATGCCCCAACTACCGCCACACGAGGAATAACCTCATTGTTGCGGGATACAGTGGGGAAAGGGGATGAACGACGCCCTAGCAGTGCGAGCTCTTTGAGTGGGAGCATAGTAAGAGGGGACGCTAAAGTCCACTGAAAGAACAGACCCAAACTCCATTAAACCACGATGGAGTGCCAGTTTAAGAGACTCAGGATCAACAGTCGTTGGTAGGTTGGAAAAAGTAACCCATGAAATTTTCTCCAGGTGAGAGCGTGTGCGGGAGATGCGAAGAGATCCGCGTGGAATAATGACCTGGAGGGTGGCAGCATGGTCAGCAAGGGCAGCTTCAGTGAAGCCCACATCGATGTAGTGGCCCTCCACTGATTCATGGATGGTGGTGTTAATAGGGAATGTCTCCGCAATCGCTGCAAAGTATGAGAAGTAATCCTCTGTATAGAATTCAACAGGGTTATGCCCTAATAAAGGCGAATTGCGTGGGAGAGGGTTGAGCGAGGTAGAGCTTTTTGCGCTCTAGTTTCGGCCCATTTCTTCTTAACATCAGCAATAAACGCCACTTCACGGGGATCAGCTTTGGGTAGCGTTGGTGCCAGAGGTTTTTGCCACGCCCCAGTGGCTCCTTTGGTACGTTTGTGTTTGCTTTGGGCTGCAATTGCAGGTTGAGTGTGAGCTGGTGATTTGGACAAGTTTGCGGAGTTCCCTTGTTTCTGGAATGTTACAGCAGTTGCTGGCGTCATATTAAATTGAGGGGCGGTTTGTTGGGCCTCGCTAAATTGGGGAGGCCCATCCAGATTGGAATTAACTCCAGCCAGTTGGGAGGAGGGAGATGTTTCATCACCATCCCAATCTATTTGGGTAAATTCAGCCCGAGTATTTGCTGTGATTTCGTGGGCAAAACTCACTGGATAATTGGTGAATTAGTCGTTTTCAGCATATTGAGATAAAGTGCCGACTTGAGAAGTGCCGATTATGGGGTTTAAATGGGACGGGTGAGATTGGAACTGGTGTGAAGTTCCAAACTCTGAACCATTTAATCCCCATTGGGAAGAGTAGATTGTCCCAATTTGGTGCTTAGTGAACCAGAATGTGCGGCTAATCCAACCTTACATCCGAGGGTTTGGGGGCCAGGTGATTGTTGGGCCTCGCTAAATTGGGGAGCCCCATCCAGATTGGAATTAACTCCAGCCAATTGGGAGGAGGGCGATGTTTCATCACCATCCCAATCTATTTGGGTAAATTCAGCCCGAGTATTTGCTGTGATATTGTGGGCAAAACTCATTGGCTGATTGGTGAATTGGTCGTTTTCAGCATATTGAGATAAAGTGCCGACTTGAGAAGTGCCGATTATGGGGTTTAAATGGGACGGGTGAGATTGGAACTGGTGTGAAGTTCCAAAATCCGAACCATTTGAATCCTCATTGGGAAGAGTAGATTGTCCCAGTTTGGTGCTTAGTGAACCAGAATGTGCGGCTAATCCAACCTTACATCTGAGGATTTGGAAGCCAGGTAGCTGGGTATCGCCCCTCATGGAGGGAGCCAGAAACACGGTGTCAGCAATAATAGATGGGGCTGAATTAGCTGACACAATGGGGGAGGTGAATGTCTGGATGGGCTGAGTTGCATTCAACTGAGCAGACGCCATTAAAACAGCGTGGGTGATGGCCTCCTTGGTTGGAGGGGGCCCAGCGGGTTGGTGGGAGGCAGCGCACACAGAGTTGTTAGGCGTGCAGGTTGCAGAAGTGCGATCAGGTGAACTGGCGCTAGTTGGAGTAGCTCCAGGTTGGGGGGGTGGTGCCTGCTTTCATGGCTGCTGCTTGAGAGCGGGTGATTCTGGTTGACCCTGAGGTGGGTAACCGAGGGTTGCTTCGTTTGGGGGTGGTGCTGGCTCGTTTGGCATAGCCTGCGGGTTCTTTTGCGGGGTTTCCCGCCATATTTGATAATAGTTTTCGTAAATCTCTTTAGTGGAGCTAAATTTCAGGCTGAATTGATTTTCGAAAAGTGATGCTTAGCAGAAAGAGATCATTCAATCCGTGCTGGATGGATGTTGTTCCAGGTTAATAAGAGTTGTTTGCAGGCCCTTCAGAAGGAGATGTGTGACCAGAAAGAGAAGAATAAGTCGCACAGGGAATGTAAACTCATGGTGATTAAGTAAGCAACTGCTTCTCCTGATTCCATGAGGAGGTCGGAAAGTGCTGAAGTTATGGGTTGGTTCACTATTCTATGGAATCCGCTGATTAAAGTAAGACTGGGCTTCTAGTCTGGGTGTGTAACAACCCAGTGGAAAGCCCAGAATGACAAGGGCATAGAAGTTCTGAGCAGTTGTAGGAGGGATCCCCTATTACTTTTGGTGAGGGCAATAGAAGTTAATAAACATACCAAAAGCCCCATAACAAACCAAATGGCTGCAATGGGGGCAACCGTGGGTCTTGCTGGGGCATCCCCCTAGGGTGGAAGAGGCAAGGAGGATGACCAATTCTCCTGGTTTTGCAGTTGTTGACCTTTGGCTTCATTTTCCCACACATTTTGGACTGGATCATCATAGTAAAAATTCTTAAAATCCAAAAACTTTTAAGAATTTCAAATGAAGATCAGCCTCACAAATCGAATCATATCAAAACGCTCTGACCATCAGGAGGCCTTGGGCCTCGTCTTGCGTCCATTGAGAGGTTTCTGGTTAGGTAGAGAGGTCAGGTGCATCGCCAACGTGGTGGATCGATTTTACAAAATGATTTGGGCTGGATTGACCCTTGGTGGAATGGCCCAGATGGTTCAGCACCTGGTTCCCACCTTGCGGTTGTGAGGATGGCAAGTCCTCACCTCTAAATGGAGAATCGCAATTAGTGGAGATGGCCTCACTCCACCCAAATTGCGCTGAACCACTAGCAGATTGGAGAGGCAGATTAGGTTGAATTCTCCTATTATTTTGCTGTGTGGAAGGCAGACCAAAAGCTGGTCTGCCAGGTGCCAAATGGTAAACAGGTCGTTGCAAAGAATGTGGCAGATCAGAGGACTCTTTCAAAGTGTCAGATTGACGCTTTAGGCTTGTGGCAAATTCCTGGATCATGATCACCGTTTGGTGGGCCACCATTTATGGCTTGGAGGGCCCACTCACAATTAGCACTAGGACATAGATTGCTGCATATTTTGCTGGGTTAAGTAGAAGTATCATGAAGAAAGCGGTGGAGCTCATGGAGTAGGTTTTGGAGGAATAAGTTTTATTAAACTTAAAGGTGAAAATGGACTGACAACTGCTCCTTACAGAGGCAGTTGTCTTATATATGTGAAGTGGGGAAAAGGGGGCCATGGGTATGTTTTTCATGGGCAGTGATAGCTGACGTACTCATGGGTACTCAGCCTGGGTTCAGGGCTTCATCATCTGGCTTGCGCAAAGGTCACAAAAGCTCTGGCAACGTAATTGTTGGATCCACCAGGGAGGGACCCTTACCGATCTAAACATAAGTGGATTAACTCAGATTGAAGGGGCGGCCAAATTGGGTACCACCAGGGTCAATTCCAATGAATTTTTAAAAGATTTTTCAAAATTTCCTGAAAGCGAATTTCTGATTCAGGTTAGCTTTCTCAGACCCAGAATTTTGGATTCCATTTCCCAGACCCGGTTTTCTGACTTGGGAGCCCTTCCTGAGTTTTAAGGCCCACTTGCCTCTTTCCCAAGGATGTAAAGGGTGGCGGAGTGAGGCTCAGTGGGAGGGAGGCTGCTGTTGAAGGCTTCTGGCCTGTATTACCTCTACTACAGACCTCTTTTATTTTTTCAATCAGAGCAGAAGAAGCCAACTGGGTTACTGTGGTGGGTTTTTTTTGCCAATGAAGTGATCCAACGTTCATCAACTACATGACCCAAGTCCCCCAGTTGAGCCAAGGGCACCACAGGGGCATTAGGTCCCTTCTTCTTCCTAAAAGGGACCTTTTACCGATCTAGCCCAAGAGGTTGGGTCTCTAGACTTACAGGAACTCCTTCCTAGTTCCATAACCATCATACTGGCAGCAGTGCACTGGCATTCTGTTTTGCCGTTTGGGTGCTTCAGCACTTAGGCTGGCAGGCTGGTCTAAACTTAACTTGCTTTTTCCCTGACATAATTGACCAACCATTATTCCTAACCAATTCCGCCTTTCTCATAGATATTGGCGTTGCAATGCTCACTTCTTTTCAGCTGAACCAGGTTGTGAAGAAATTTTACCCTGGCCACGTTAGACTATTACCACTCAAATTGTCTGATCCACATCCCATAGTTGCCATGGCTATCATGTCCATGTCAGTATGTTCTGGCAATCCGACTTGTGAAGGGCTCACTTCCACTATGAACCTAGTGGTTTCCCCCAATTCTAATACCATCCCTTCTGTATTTCTGGATTCCTTTACAGCTTCCAATAAAGAGAACTTTGCTTACTTATTACTGCCCATGAAGATTAGAGTCAGGTCCACCATGCTTACTTTAAGGATTTGGTGGATACTGGAGCTGCGGGCAATTTTATGAGTGTTGAACTAGCTCAACAGTTGAAGCTTGACCTTGATGTAGGTCATTCAGTGATGTTTTTTCTTCAGCCTCCCAGACCTCATATTTAGTCCGTCAGCCACTTTCTTTCTTAGTACTTTAGTTTAGCTTTTGAGATCAGTTCTCATCAATGGCAAATTTGGTGTTTCCAGTTATCTTGGGGGTTGGATGGTGGCGCCGGCAACATGTTAAGATTCACCTGAAGTCAAATATGTTGTCATTTGCCAATGATCAAACGGAGGGAGAATTTCCCTTATTTAATACCCTTAAAGAAAACACAAGGCCGCAGCTCCATCACTTCCCTCGTTTCCCCTTCAGGCCTTCCATCTGATTTTCCCAAAGAATTGATGTTCTATCAAAGTATCTTTGATTCTGAGAAGGCGGACTGTCTTCACCCATACTAAATTTGACCTAGGATTCAAAAACAATGGTACAGTTGGTGGATAACAACGGTCCTTTGTATCCACATATAGTGGAGGAGAAGGATGCTCTCAATGCATGGTTGGATGACATGATTAAAAAAAAGTGGTTGTTCAAAGAGATACCCCTGGTTGCCTCCCCCATAGTTTTTGCCAAGAAGGCTGATGGTTCCTCCGTCCCTGCATGGATTATGGACACCTAAATAAAATTACAGTGAGCGATTCCTACCCTTTACCCCTTGAGAAAACTATCAGTCAAGCGATTGCAAAGTCTCATGTGTTCTCCAAGCTTGATCTCATCAATGCCTTTAACCAAATATGGGTAATGGAAGGTCAAAAATGGCTTACTGAAATTCATACAAAACAAGGCATTCTTTGATTCCGTGTAATGCCCTTCAGGTTGAAGAACGTGCCAGCCACCTTTCAAAGAATGATTGATAGTGTGCTGGGCGACCTCTGGCTTACATGTGCGGTTGCAAATATTGACAACATCTTGGTTCATTACCTAACTCCCAAAAACACGCTAAAGATTTAGAAGCAGTCATGGCTGCATTGCACAAGGCGGTCCTGTTTGCCAAGCCTTCGAAATGCAAGTTTTATAAGGTGGAAGTTACCTTTCTCAGAACCTGGTCCTAAAAGATGGCTATAAGATCCCACCCAACAAGTTGGATGACATCCGCGAGTGGCCAACTCCAACAACCCATAAATAAATACAGAGTATCTTGGGCACCATTATTTTCCCAAAGAAATTTTCCTCGGCCCTTTCCCAGTTATCTGATCCACTCCACCCCCTCAAGGGTAAAAATGTGCCTTTCCGTTGGACCCCCAAGTGCCAGAAGTCGTTTGAGTCAAATAAAGAGGTGTTCTTATCACCCTCTATTCTAAAACATGCATGCCCATCCAAACCATATATCACCACTGTGATGCTTCAGCAGTAGCAGTTGGGGCAGTTCTGCTTTAGGAGCACGATGGTCTAGAACATCTGGTTGCCTATTTTCCCAGAAATTTTCCTCAACTGAGCAATTATAGACCATTTACAATAAGGAATTGGCAGCCGTAGCATGGGCGTTGACTCATTGGTGGTACCTGTTACAGGGTGCCCAGCATGAGTTAACTGTGCGTATGGACCACCAAGCTCTTCTATACATCCGCAAACCACAAAAATTGGCACATAGGCAGGCTCAAACCTATTGGAATTTATGCAGTTTCAATTTTAATATAAATTCATGAAAGGAGCATCAAATGTTCTTCCCAACTTTCTTAGCCACAACCTGGCCCATTGCCCACGGACTAAGAGGAAGTGGACCAGGTTACTGTGATCCCCACCATCCAATTTCTATCTATTGTCCCACCTGCGGTCGCCTCAGTAGAATTAGCTCCTGATGTTCTGCTTATTTCATGGGTTTTGGCAGCTCAGATGTCCTGTCCCAAAGGAGTGGAGTTACTCAATCAATTATCCCTACAAACCCACAAACATTCCCTATATTCCTTGGTGAAGGGTCTCATCTATTTTAGGTCATGGGTTTGGGTTCCTCCTCTCTTTAGAGCTGAGGTGTTTTAAGCGCATCACGATCATCCCACAATTAGCCATCCAGGCAACAAGAAATGCATCAAAATTGATCAAGCAGACTTATAAACTGGGCGGGTTTAATGAAGAAAGTTCCGTCCTGGATCGCCAATTGTGTTATCTGTGCATAAGCCAAGTCAGACCACTCAGGAAGAAATGACCTCCTACATCCCTTACAACAGGCAGAGAATCAATGGACTTTGGTGTCTGTGGATTTTATTGTTGAACTTCCCTGTTCTAATGGGTTTACAGTGGTGATGGTGGTGGTGAATCGTTTCACCAAATTTTCCCTATATATTCCCTGTGATTCTGCAATCACGTCAGAAGAAACTGCTTGTCTCTTCATACACCATGTGTTCTATATGTTTAGTGTCCCGCAGGAGATCCTCAGTGACTGTGGGCCCCAATTCATGGCGCGTTTCTGGAATGAGCTTCTAACCATCTTAAAAATCACCCCCTGCCATTCCAACGCGTACCATCCCCAGTCCAATGGATAAACTGAGCGGGTTAACCAAATTTTGGAGCAGTATTTGCGTTGTTACGTGGCTGCTGCACAGGATACTGGGCCAATGACCTTCCTCTCGCCCAATTTGCCTATAATAACGGTACTCACGCTTCTATGAGGTTCTCTCCCTATGAAATGATATTGGGTTATAATTCCTCTTTTTCAGTCAGTCCCTATCAGTGTCCAGAGGTCCCTGCTGCTGCAGATCATGTTGAGAACATTCAGTCTACCCAGTAATTAGCGTAGGAGCATCTCACGAAGGCTATCAATGATTATAAGTGGTTTGTGGATCGAAAATAGCTTCTGGATCATGATATAGTGGTAGGCTCTCATGTTATGTTAGATACTCGCCATCTGCAGATGCAGATACCTTCCCAGAAGTTTAAAAGCAAGTGTTCAGGTCTCCATCTGGTGGAGGAAGACTTTAGCAATGGTGCTTTTCCGGTTGAAGCTGCCAGCTCATTGGAAACAGCACCTTGTCTTTCATGTATCTTAGTTGTCCCCGTTCAAGGGGACCATTCCCAACAGCCTTGAGCTAATAATGATTGAGGATGCAGTTGAAGTCAAGGTGGAAAACATCTTAACGTCCCACAAATCCTTGCGGTCAGTTTAGTATCTTGTCGCGTAAAAAGGGTATCCAGCCTATGAGAACAGTTGGGTCAAGGCTTGTGATTGTGAAAATTGCATGGAACTGGTCGAGGCTTTTCATGAATCCCACTTGGAAGCTCCCCGTCCCCCCCAAAAATTGCGACCTTGATGGCAATCAAATTACCCAAGGTGAACAAAAATATAGCCCTTATGCAGTTTCCCGGTGGTAGTGCTCTTCCTTTGGAAAAAGGAAAGGGTAATGTAAGTCTAGGGGAATGTCCCCTTTGCATAGATTAGGCGACATTTCCATTTCTGAACAAGAAGGGTCCTTGTAAGACTTGGGGACCAGCCCCTACAACTGGATAGGGAGCAGCATCCCTTTCAGACCAAAAGGGGCTAAAGGACCAAGTGGACCCACTGTCAAAGCTGAGCAACCTGGCGCACGTGATTGATGAGCGCTGGGTGACTGCCCTTCCACCTAGAGATATTCAGATCTTTCTCCCCCCTCCCCAACCCTGGTAAAATTAATAGAGGGGACCTGCCAGGAGATCATGCAGGACAGGGGCCATGGTCGGGCCCCTGGGACCCCTCACTCACCAGGGAAAATTTACCAAAATTTTAAAGAAACAGCTAGCACAGGTATCAGAGCCTGGTCTGCAAATTCTGGGCTAATATAGCTGGTCCAGACTGGTCAGGTCTGAGAGTCAGATTAGAACTCAATTCGGGTAAAAACCAGGCCACCAGTGACTCAGACCAGTTGCCCCTACCCCCCAGAACAGATCCAAGAAGTTCAGATCATGTAGAAAATCAAATTGAGAGTCTGGACCAGGTTGTGGACAATCGAGCACCAAGGCCACAGCCCCCTGGGACAAATTCAGGAAATCCAAACTGCATGAGCTGCCTGACTTGAATGGTCAAGGCCCAGATTGGTACCTTTGACCTGGTCTGGCCCCAAAAATTTGGGAAAATTAGCAATTTTTTTTTTGATTTTTGCTAAGATTTTGGGCATCCATCCACTCCCCCACCCGCCAGCCAACCAAACCCCATCGCCAATCCCCAACCACCCAATACCCTAGCATCCCCAATATGCAATTTGCCCAATACTTAAGGCAACTGCCCTGCCAATGGGTAGTTGTCAGTTCATTTCTATTCTCCTCGCATTTTGCGCCAAAATTAAGCCTAATACCCCAAACACCTTGTTGCGGACTCCACCTGTTTGTTTTTTTGTTCAAAATTCCACTGATCAATCTGGCAAAGTGTGCTGCCACCCAAATTGTTATCCCAATGATCGCCAAATGGGTCATCTGGTTGCTCGGCCCCACCACGTGGTGGTGGATCATATCCATGGTAAACTGCCTCGCTCTGAATGATGGAGTCAACTCTCCATCCATTTTTTGTATCCGTTAAATGTGAACCCATACATTCACTTTGCTGTTAGTTTCCCAAGAGTGCCCCCCTATTGGAGCAGCCTCAGGGCGCCCCCCACAATGCCCGTGAGCTCAGCCCCCACACTTCGCTCATCTGTCATAGATCCCACCCACCTAGGGGGCCCAGAGTACCCCAACCAAGGGGGACTGAGCCCTAACGCTCGTTGCGGGTTTGTTTTCCCCTCTGACAGCACCCCTGTCTGCGCGGTGAGTCCTGTGCCACCCCTCTCGGGTGCATAGACCCACCTACCCATAACCAAAGGCCAGCAACCGCGCACCCTGGAGGAGTCGTCATCCTCCCCACCTCTCCCACCCTTGGGGGTTGCCCCTGCAAGACTTACAGTTGCCCCATTGCAACCATCTGGTTTACCTTGGGGGCCTTTGGTATGTTTATAAACATTTGCTTTCCTCACGTCCCCACTAGATCCCCCCTTCTTCTAGTCACATGGACCGCTGTGCCCTTGGCATTCTGGGCTCTCCGCTGGGTGCTCACACACCCTGACTGGGAACCCAGTCTAATTCTTATCAGCCATTTCCATGACATAATGAATCAACCCATAACCTCAGCCTTCTCCGCCCTCCTTGCTGGCACTGGCGAAGCGTTGGCCTACGCCCTAACCTTAAATGTACTCTCTCTCTGCGACCTGGCCTTCTCCTGCTGGTCGGCTGCCTCATTCATCTGAGCATGCCGCCAGTTTGTGTTGACCTGGTCCCCACCCCACAGACCCCTGGCGTCAAGTGTCACCCCATCAGCCAACATGATAGGGTTGGGAGTCCCCCTATCCCTTCTGAGGAGGTGGTCGACCAAATCCTGGGTGTCCTGGTGGAACTTCAGGTGCGCTTCACTGCTGATGAGGGGAAAGCTCCCCTTCCTTCTGATGCCCAGCAGAGCGTAGCTCTCCTTGATGCCCTAGATGGGGACACCCGCCGCTGGGTCAGGGGAGTGCTCCACTCTGCCGCTAAATCTGGGAACCCCACCCCCCTACTGGCGCTGGTCACTTTGGTGGTCCAGGCCCCTGAGTATAGACCGGCGCGCCTCCTCCGTCTCTTCACACTAGGGCAGACAGCCACGGACCTGCCCTCCTTGATCAAAGCCTTTGTGGTCCTGGCCCCCATGGTGCCTATCCCCCCAAGATTGCCATCTCCGCCTTCCAAGCTTCCTTGGACCCCACTGCGGCTGCCCATGCATCTTGGGACCCCTCCCTGGGTCCCTGGAAATTGCATTCTCTGTGGCTCGCGCAATTGGTGCCAGGCCTTTACATACACCCGCGTGTGCTGCTGCAGCTCTTGAGGGGCCGCATGCCACCCCTCTCCCCCTGCCAGTGGTCGCGGCCAAGGGATGCGCCCCCAGGTCTTGCCGCCCTCTGCGCCCCCTCTGTACCCACCTTGGGTACCCTCCCCTCGGAAGAGTCCCTGCCTGCTGCACCCCCCACTCTCACCCCGGATCAGGAAAGTGGGTCCTTGATCCCCCAAAGCTCAGAGCCTGCCCACATTGGCGCCATCACCCCCCAGCTAACCCAGAAGCCCCCTCAAGGAGAGTGGAGCGGGCATACGCATCAACCCTTGCTGCCCCATTTCGGACAAGGAAGAAGCAGAAACCCCTCCCCAGTTCCAGACCAGCCTGGCGCCTCTTGGTCAATCTCTTTTAATGATGGGTCATGATCCCTCCTCGGCTGCCCTCTCTCTTGCCCACCCCAATAAAGAAGATCAAGCCTACTTCTTGTTCCCTATCTCTTTCCCCTCAGAGTCAGGAAAATTTACCGTGCAAGCCCTCCTTGACACCAGAGCATCAGGCAACTTTATTGACATCAAGGTGGCGCATTCCTTGGACCTGGCAATGGAAGAAGCCTCATTGGTACTGGGTGCTTCATTGGAGCCCATGAAGTCTTACCGCGTCCGACGCCCATTGCACTTCTCTGTCTACAACTTTGGGTTCAGTGACCATTTTTCAGCCATACAGGACTTGCTCTACCCCGTGATCTTGGGGGTGGGTTGGTGGCGGTGACAGCAGGTCCGCATCAATCTTTCCAATAACTCCTTGTTGTTATTGAACCTCAAGTTGAGTGGAGAATTTCCCTTGTTGGAAACCCTCCCCCTTGACACATCCCTTGGCTCTATTTCCCCCCCCCCCCCCCACGGACCCAACTCCTATTGACCTCCCTTCAGACTTCCCACCCTTCCTAACCCCCTATAAGTCCATCTTTGACATGTCGCTGGCTTCCAAGCTCCCCCTACACTCCAAATATGACCTAACATTTCAGCTGACGGTTGACCTAGTCAAGATCAACTGCCCCCTCTACCCCTACACAGAGAAAGAGGACAAGGCCCCGGGGACTTGGCTAGATGAGATGCTAGAGAAGGGCTGGCTTATCAAGAAATCTTCACTGGTCGCCTCCCCCATAGTTTTCGCTCAGAAAGCAGATGGCACCCTGCACCCTTGCGTCAACTATGGCCATCATAACAACATCACTATCCCTGATCCCTAACCGCTTCCCTTAGAGCAGACCATTGCCCAAGCCATCGCCAAATCCTGGGTCTTCTCAAAACTGGATCTGGTGAACGCCTTTAACCAGGTGAGGGTGGCGAGAGGACAAGAGTGGCTCACAGATAAATGCACCTGCTGGGGTCTGTTTTAATTCAGAGTGATGTCCTTCGGACTAAAGAATGCTCCAGCCATCTTCCAACGCCTCACTAATGATGTGCTTGGGGACTTGCACTTCTCATGCGCTGTAGCCTACATTGACAATATTATGGTCCACTCCCCCACCCCAGAGCAACACGCCAAGGATCTAGAAGCAGTGGTGGCAGCCCTCCACAAAGCAGGGCTCTTCATAAAACCCTCAAAGTGAGAATTTTTCTGGGATGAAGTGACCTTCTTAGGTAACCTTGTCCTGGACGGATATGCTGTTCCCCCTCAAAGCTCTAGGAGATCCAGTCTTGGCCTACCCCTACTACACAGAAATAACTCCGAAGTTTCCTTGGAACCATCACCTTCTTAAAGAAAATCTCCCCAGCCCTCGCCCAACTGGCGGCACCCCTTCACCCCCTCACTGGGAAGAACGCCCCCTTCAAGTGGTCCCCAGAATGCCAGCAGGCCTTCGAGTCTATCTAGGAGGTTTTCCTCACCGCCCCAGTCCTGTGGCATGCTGACACCTCCCAACCCTTCATCGTAGCCTGTGACGCCTCGTTGGTGGCAGTGGGCGCCATGCTGCTACAGGAGCATGAGGGGGTCAAGCACCTAGTGGCCTACTGCTCCTGAAAATTCACTTCCACAGAACAAGCATGGCCAATATATGACAAGGAGCTAGCAGCAGTGGCTTGGTCACTCACCCACTGGCAATACCTCCTGCAAGGCGCCCAGCATGAAATCACCGTTTGGACTGACCATAAGGCTTATACTGTACTACTGCAAACCCCAGAAGTTGGGGCACCGCCAAACTTGTACATACCAGGACCTATGTGGGTTTCATTTTAAATATGAATTCATAAAAGGCCCCCTGAATGTGTTGCTGGACATGCTCAGCCGGAACCCATCTCTATTACCCAATGGTGGAGAGGACCTGCTAGAGCTTACCACTGTAGTGCCTCCCTCCCAAATCCTCTCCTTGGCCCCTCCGATGGTAGCCTTTGCCAACCTTGCCCCTGACGCCCCACTCCTCCTCCGCGTCCTTGCTGCCCAGACCTGTTGCCCCAAAGGGTTAGAACTTTACACTGACCTAGAGTCCTCGAGTCAGAAGAGAGCCCCATACACCCTGCGGGAGGGAACCATCTGGTTCTGCAATTGGGTTTGGGTCCCCCATCCCTACGCAACAGTGTTATCGAAGAACACCATGTCCCCTAGACTGTTGGGCACCCTGGCATCAAGAAGTGCGCTGATCTTGTAAAGAGAACTTATAATTGGCCAGGGTCCTCAAAGGACATCCCCGCCTAAATCTCCCGCTGTGTCACCTGTGCTAGGGCAAAATTGGACTGATCTGGGAGGAAGGGGTTGCTACACCCCCTGCAGCAGGCAGAAGGCCCATGGACCTCAGTCTCAGTAGACTTCATTGTGGAGCTCCCCCCCTCTAATGGCTCAGATGCTATCATGGTAGTTGTAGATCAATTTACCAAGTTCGCGCTCTTCATCCCCTGCCTCTCCTCTATCATTGCGGTGGAGACCGAAAATTAATTTGTCAACCATGTCTTTGCCATGTTTGGTCTCCCCAAAGAGATATTGAGTGACAGGGGACCCCAGTTCATCACCCGGTTCTGGGAAGAGTTATTAACCCTCCTCAGCATCAAGCCCTGCAGATCTACAGCCTACCACCCCCATTCTGATGGGCAGATTGAGCGGGTGAACCAGGTACTGGAGCAGTACCTGCGCTGTTATGCGACAGCCTCACAGGACACTTGGGCCAAGGACCTACCCCTTGCATAGTTTGCGTACAACAATTCACTCCACTCCTCGAACAACCTCTCCCCTTTGAGGCCACCCTCAGTTACAACCCCTCCTTCCAAATTGGCCTCCAGCTCTCCTCAACAGTCCCTGCAGATGAAGACCGTGTGTGTGCACTCCGCGAGACACACAACCTGGTTCATGAACATTTGACAAAGTCATCAAGGATTACAAAAAGTTTGCCAACTGGAAGCGCCTCCCTGGACACAAGATTGAATTCTGTTCCCTCATCATGCTGGAAACCCGCAATCTTCCCTTAAAAGCACCCACCCAGAAACTTGCAGCCAAACGCTCTGGCCCCTTCGAGGTGGAGAAGGACTTATGCAATGGAGTCTATCATTTGAAGCTGCCCGCTCACTGGAAGAAGCATAATGTCTTCCACACCTCCCTCCTGACCACCTTCAAAGGTAAAAGGCCAACATCCCCGGAGCCAATCCTCATTGGGGAATCCCAGGAAGTGGAGGTGGAGGTTATCCTGGCTTCCCAGAGGTCCCGCAGATCCATTCAATACCTGGTTGACTGGAAAGGCTACCCCTCATATGAGAACATCTGGGTAAGTGCACGAAACTGCGAAAATTGCAAGGACCTGATAGAAGAATTCCACAATTCCCACCTGGCAGCCTTCATCCACCTAGAAGATTGCAGCCACCCTGGTCATAAAGTTCTCAGAGAGGCACAAGAACTATTCCCTAATCCATGCCCCAGGTGGGTGCCTCCTCCCTGTCAATAAAAGGAAAGGGTAGTGTAAGTCTTGGGGACCAGCCCCTACAACTGGATAGGGAGCAGCATCCCTTTCGGACCAAAAGGGGGCAAAGGCCCAAGTGGACCCCCTGTTGCAGTTGAGCGACCTGGCGCACATGGCTGATGAGCGCTGAGTAACTGCCCTTCCACCTAGAGATATCCAAATCTCTCCCCTCCCCCCTCCCCCCTCCCCAACCCTGATAAAATTAATAGAGGGGATCTTCCAGGAGATCATGCAGGCCAGGGGCCTTGGGAGGGCCCTTGGGACCCCCCACTTACCAGGGAAAAATTACCAAAATTGTGAAGAAACTGCCAGCGCAAGTATTGGAGCCCAGCCTGCAGATTCTGGGCTAATGGAGCCATTCCAGACTGTTTGGGTCGAAGAATCAGATAGGAACTCAATTTGGGTTTCAGACCAGGCCACCAGTGACTTGGACCAGTTGCCCCTACCCCCAGAACGGATCTGAGAAGTTCAGATCGTGTAGACAAACAAATTGAGAGTCTGGACCGGGTTGCAGACAACTGGCCACCAAGGCCACAGCACCCTGGGACAAATTCAGGAAATCCAAACTGCATGAGCTGCCTGACTTGAATGGTCAAGGCCCAGATTGGTACCTTTGACCTGGTCTGGCCCCAAAAATTTGGGAAAATCAGCAAAAGTTTTTTTTTATTTTTGCCAAGGTTTTGGGCATCCATCCACTCCCCCACCCGCCAGCCAACCAAACCCCATCGCCAATCCCCAACCACCCAATACCCTAGCATCCCCACTATGCAATTTGCCCAATACTTAAGGCAACTGCCCTGCCAATGGGCAGTTGTCAGTTCATTCTATTCTCCTCGCGTTTTGCACCAAAATAAAGCTGAATACCCCAAATGCCTTGTCGCAGACTCAGCCTGTTTGTTTTTTTTGTCCAAATTCCGCCAATTGATCTGGCAAAGCGCGCTGCTGCCAAAATTTTCATCCCAATGATTGTTATATGGATCATCTGGTCACTTGACCCCACCATGTGGTGGTGGATCATATCTGCGGTAAACCGCCTTGCTCTCAAAGACAGAGTTGACTCTCCATCTATTTCGTGTATCCATAAAAGCAAACCTGTCCTTCTGCTTTGTCATCAGTTTTCTCGAGAGCGCCACCCTATTGGAGCAGCCTCAGGGCGCCCCCGCCCCAATGCCCGCAAGCTTGGCCCCCACACTTAGCTCGTCCATCATTGATCCCACCCACCTAAGGGGCCCAGAGTACCATGACCAAGGGGGACTCATCCCTAACGCTCGTTGTGGGTCCATTTTCCCCTCCAACAGCACCCCTGTCCGCGCGGTGGGTCCTATGCCGACCCTCTCTGGTTCACAGACTCACCTACCCATAACCAAAGGCCAGCAACTGCGCACCCTGGAGGAGTCATCATCCTCCCCGCCTCTCTTGCCCTTAGGGTTGCCCCCACAAGACTCGCGGTTGCCCTTATTGCAACCATCTGATTTGCCTTGGGGGCCTTTGGTACAAAAATAAACATTTGCTTTCCTCACGTCCCCAATAGATCCCCCCTTAATCTAGTCACATGGACCGCTGTGCCCTTGGCATTCTGGGCTCTCCGCTGGGTGCTCACACTTTCTGACTGGGAGCCCAGTCTGATTCTTATCAGACGTTTCCATGACAGTCCTAAGAGGGTGGCTGTACCCCTTGTCACCCAGGGCAATCTCTCCCACATGGTAGACAAGCGCTGAGTGACAGCTCTCCCTCTTAAGATTCCCCTCCCAGTACCCACGCTCACCTCATCCAAACTTGTCAGCTGAATCAAGGGAATCTGAGCTGAGATTAATGAATCAAAGTTGAAAGGTAAAAATTCGATGGGATTAAGTAAATGGTTGGAATACATATAGTTGAAGAAGGACAAGTAGCGAGATATTGGCTAGAATTGATGACAGTTTTGACACAGCCAGCAGTATGATTGTTGACGCAAAGCACCCCTCAAAATTGTCAGGAACAATCCTCAAGGTGCAGATGGTATCTTTAGAAATGATTGCAGACATTTTGGAAACCCTATCAAATGAATTGGGAGTTGCAGCTGACATAACTCATTTGACCAAAAAATGCTTCAGCGATAGGGCATGGGCAGGTTGGTCATCCTGAACCCATTCCAACCAATTGGGACCATTCCTACATGGGGTGGCACTGGGGAATTCCCATTGCTCGTCAGACCAGTCATCATTACACCAACTGATGGAAATACAGTTGAGTCTCAGTTCAGGTGTTTGAGGTTAGACTGACAGTAACTCAGCCTGCTGCCAAATCCTTTAATGTCAGTTCCAATTGAGATTATCTGCCCCCTTCTCCAAAAAATTTGCCAGGTTAAGTCAAATTTGAGGGACCTGATCCCTGATTGGACTCAATACAATCAAACGCTAATTGATCAGTTGCATTGCAGTGAGAAAATTGTTGATTGATTTTCTTCCTTATCTTTCCAATAAAAGTCCTTTCCCCAAAATACAGTTTTTTATGTTGAAAACCAAACCACCTTATCCGCCGGCATTCCAACATCCCTCAGGGTTTATGACCATGTTCATCTGGTGTTTTACAAGGTGTCTATACGTTATTATGGCTCATACACATTTATTGGCGGAACTCCTTCCTAGTTCCATTACCCTCATACTGGCAACAGTGCCACTGGCATTATGGTTTGCAGTTTAGGTGCTTTGGCACTTAGGCTGGCAGGCCAGTCTAAATTTAACTTGCTCTTTCCCTGACACAGCGATGCGTGTGGCCCCATTTTGGGACCACAAATTGAAAGATGGGGTTGAAGCCATAAGCTTCCAAACCTTCCATCAGCTCCTGGAAGAGCACTTCAGGGGGAAGGTGGGTGGGCAAACCAGAAAACTGAACCAAAGTGTTATCCGCTGGGAGCTGGGTCCAAATTACAGGGAGAGGGGTACTTGGAAAACCAAGGGCACAGTTGCCACAGGGGCGGCATCAGCTTCACATGTGAAGCCAAGATAAAAATACCCCTTATAGGGGCAGAAGTCAATGAAACCAGTTGGATGCATCACCGCCTGAGCCATTTTGATAATGGCTTAATCATGGTAGGGGAAAAGTTTCCCATAGTTGACCCTAAGGCCAAAAAACATGTTACTCCAGGGGAGCAGCAGGGGGCAGCAGGGCACCGCTTGGGCTCAAGTAAGGTGGGTGTCAAGATCCTTGGGAGGAATGAATTGCCCCAGGGGTTTGGTATGACTAGGTGAGACAGTCTGAGCGCATTTTCCTGTCAGACAGAAAACGGTGAGGGAGTTTCGCCGCTGCCCCACAAAAGGGCAGCCAGTGGGGAATCTGAGGACATTGGAGCAAAACTACAGTGGGCAATCAAGATTTACTTTTTATCCATATAATTTGCTCAAAAAGTTATGCTGAGTAGAAAGAAGATTTCCCTAATACCAATTACTGTTAATTTTTAAAGGAAGATCCAATCTATAATCCCCACCAGTGCAACTCCCAATTCCCTATTTTTTTAAACCTTGCTCTATAGGCATGGTGTTAAAACTTGCACTTAGGTTATAAGTTCTAAGACATAGGTAAGTTGCACTAATTGAAAGGCAATCTATATGAAGACTTAAGCTTGAGAAAACAGGAAATAATTAATGAGTTTCAAATATGTTTCTATTTAAAAATATGATAAGCGCGTTGTAGTATTCAATACTCAAAGTGGCTATCAGGTAATAGGCTATCATCTTTGTAGATTAACTTATAAAGCTCAAGTAAAAGATCTCACTCCCAATGATAATCTCTCCTAGATATGTTTGCTCACTTAAACGGGTTCTCATTGGAGTTACTAAGTAGCAAATGAGATTATTAGGACAGCATTATAAAATTGGAAATACATTGTGGAATGAATGCCTAGAATTTGGGGCACTTGCATGATTAAACCAAACACCCAATTAAACTGACAAAATGGTTAAATGATTAAAGCTAAAGCTTTTGGAATCTCTTTTTTATGCCATTGTGGAATAAGATAGTTAATAATAAAATAAAACAAAGTTGGTAAAAAAACCTGGGGCTGCGTCCTGAAGTAATCAAAGTACTAGGGAATCAAGACATGAAGTGGTGGGTATTAAGGATTTAGTACTCATTCATAAGAATCAGTAGCTGGAGGCGTCAGGGCAAGGTAGCTAATAGTAATTTAATACTATTTTTAGTAACTAATTTTAAAAATGTGGGTGCATGTGAAATGATCCACCATAAATAATTTTTATAGATTGACATTAGCATCAAGGCCTGATAGATCAGATCCTTTGTCTATATATATTTACAAAATTAATAGTTAAATAAATTAAATTGATAGTAAAGATGTTTGGTCAGACTAGTTGTAAAAATAAGGTTTTAATATCCTCTTTATTATTTTATTAACTACCTTGCCCCATGCCATCATATATTCATTAATTAAAGTTTTTTATTATCTACTTTGGCCATTCACCAGTGTCTAATTGTAATTGGCTGGTAATTTTATAATAAATATTCCCTAAGCCCTAGGCATTTATTTCCTTGACCTATTGTGGATATTATGCAACTATCCTGTTAATTATAAGCGCTGCTTAATTGCACCAATGAGAGCTTTAGGAGTGAGTGAGAATATCTAGGAGGGATTGCCATTTGATATAGGACCTTGCTTTTACAATATATACATATGTCTATTACTATGAAGATCATAACTTTTTATTAATGCCACTGGTAGTATTCAATACTACAGTGTGCTTATATGACTTATATACCCTACTTGTAACTATTTTAGGAATTATTACCTGTTTTTCAGATCTCTGTCCTCTTACAAATTGCCTGTGTATTAATGTAAGTCCCGGGGAACGTTCCCTGGCTGTTGATCAGGCCATTTTCCCATTCCTGAGCAAGAAGACACTGAAGAGGATGGCGGTACCTCTTGTTACTCAGGGCGATCTTGCTCACGTAGTAGATGAGCGGTGGGTAACAGCTCTTCCACTTTGGATCCCACCCCCAGCACCCACACTCACCTCAGCAGAACTGCTACAGGAAATTAGTGAAATCTGCGCTGAGATTGTCAAATTGAAATCAATCAGTTCTAACTTAAGTGGCAATCTGGACAATGCTCAGATCTCAAATGGCCGGAAAGGCATGAAGACTGAGGTATTGGCTGGAACAGCTGATGGTTCCAATTTGATTAAAATGTCAATTGAACAAATTACCTCCCTACCAAAGTTGTTGGGGATCATCCTCGATGGCCAGGCTATAGCATCAGATGTCATCAATGAGGGTTCAAAGTCCCCTGTTGACAATTTGGGCATTGCAGCTGATGTGATGCCACTGACTGAACAAATGGCCCAGCGACCAAGCGTGGGCGGGTTGGGAGTCCCAAACCCGTTCCCAACCAAATGGACCCGCCCCTATGTGGGGTGGCCTTGGGGGATTCCCATCGCTCATTGGGCCAAACGCTGTCACACCAACTGTCATAAATGTAGCCAAGCCTCAGTTCAGATGTTCGAGGTCAAACTGACAGCAACTTGGCCTGATGCCAAATCTTTTGATGTCAGTTCCCAAGGTACAAACCCGCCCATTCCTGAATAATTCACTGGTTAGTTCAAAATTGAGGGTCCCAATCCCAGCTTGTCACTACTCCAATCAATCACTATTTAATCAGTTGCATAGCACTGAGAAAATTGTTGGTCGATTTTTTTCCTTTTCCTTCAATAAAAATTTTTCCAAAAAACCAAACAATTTTTCTATTGTATTACTCCTTCTGACTGCATCCCTGATGACGTTTTCCTGGTGGCCCATCAGTCCATATACCAGATGGGCTCTACCAGTACTTATGGCCACTATGGCTCCCACAATCATTGATTGGATTCAGTGAATCCAATATTTTTGGCTATTTAACACCATTATCATGAGCTTCCAACAACAATACACGGGAATCTTGTGGTTTTATGTCCACCAATTACAAGAGAGATTTCGCCTCCTTGCCTTCCCAGCTGAAATGACCCCATCTGCTGATGAACTTATTGAAACTATCTCTGTGGTACCATCCCCTGCAGCAAGGCCCCCTGGGTCAGGAGTGGGCTCATTGTGGTTTGTCATCGGGATCATACTCACTGCTGTGTTACACCAACAATTTGTTGTTTTCCTAATGCACAGCTCCATATCAAGTCATTTGGTTGGCAATGCATCTGGCATTTTGGCTTGATTTTTGGGTTCTTATGCATCCTGACTGGCAGGCTGGTCTAAACTTCTTCTGCTGTTTCCATGACAATTAATGAAAATTTAGCTGTGCCTTTAAAAAAAAGACCCTAAGCACTAATTCTAACATAGTTGCTCACTACAGTGGCACTCTTTACATTATTGTTCATCCTTTTATTATAGATCATTATATAGAAGACTCAGTGTGCTCCCTCTCTTACCTTAGATGGAGATTGACTTACTAAAAACCTTAGTTTAAACTCAAGAACTAATGATTACTAATCTGTTAAACAAATTAATCAGGATCTCAAATATGGCATCTGAAAATGCAGCCAAGCTTAAATAGGGGAACTTTCAGACATCCAGAATGCCAAGGATTAAACTGTTTTCCATCGTAGATGGTAAAACTTGACCCTTTAGAACAAATTTAATCAGCTAATTCTGATCCTCTTCATTCTAATTTTAACCCAAGATAAGGATTAAAGGAGAAGAGTCTGTTTACTAAAGATCTTAATAAGCTAGAATTGATATCCTGATAATTTTTTCTCTTATGTAATATAAATAACATCAAATGTGAAAAGTATTTTATCCTACTAACTTAATCTTACTTTATTTATATAGAAATTTATTAACGCGTTAAATAGTTACTGCCCTCTCCAGACAATTCAGCCTCTAAAATTTGATTTTTGACTAAGTGTGATCACTACTTAAGATCACATTATGGTATACTTTGAGGAATAAATCCCCTTTAATAACTTGTAAATTTAACAATAAAAGTGGTATCCCTGCCAGGTTACTCTCCCAAGCTACCTGTTGAATTATTTTTCCCATTGGAATAAAACAATAAATGCAACTAGTTTACCTCTTGCAAATATCTCTGGTATTTTCCAATAGGATAATTATAATATGAGTCATGGTTGTGAACCCCATTAACAAAACTCTGTTCAATTTTGAGCTACCTTGGAGATTTTGTTGCCATCTTTATATTCCATCAATAATCACATTAAAATTTTCCAGTGTAACTGATACTATATTGAATTACTTAAGGGCTTTATCTTTCTGGTGATTGGACATACAAAAATCAAAGTTGGACTTTTGCTTTCAATATGAAAAACCTTTATAACTCCTATGTTTTACCATATTCAGAATTTGGTATCAACAAAACCATTCAATGCTTATTTTATTTGTGCACCCTGCAATTATATTTGGTTAAATATTGGGGATCCATATCCAAGAAATTAGATGAAAAAACCCTTATTAAAAGAGATGTGCACTTCTATGCTAGTTTTATGGCTCTGCCAAAGAAGTAAAATACAACCATTATGTCACTTTAAAACAAGAAAATTTTATTAGTCCAGGACCAGCTGGCCCAATTGTATGTTGGGGTAACTAACCTTTTAGTTGAGGATGTAGCTTTATAATTTTCTAAAATTACCAGTATTATTGCTAATTATCAAAGTTCTGCGTACTCCAACCTTAATGGTTATAAATTTAGATTTGCCACATCTAATCTCTTATCTAGAATCAATGAATTAATTTATCACGCTAAATTTAAATCAAAAATTAGAAGTAATAATTCAAAATTTACATTTAGCAATAGGACCTCCTGGACCCACCAGCCTCAAAGGTCCTAGTGGAACCACAAAGCTAACTGGGCCAACTGGCCTTAAAGGACCTGCCAGGCCATCTGGATCTACTGGAGCACCTGGACCTATAAAACCAGCTGGATCTACTGGAGCACCTGGACCTATAAAACCAGCTGGATCATCTGGACCTAGAGGTTTACCAGCCCTAGTGAACCTCATGGACCTAATGGGCTTCCTGGGCCCCTGGGCCCTTGAAAATCCTGGACCTTCAATGCACCTTCCCTCTCCCACTGAGGATAATCTTATATGTAAAAAAATTAAAACATTAAATTAGAAATTAGATACTATTGCTTGACTTTAGCTATATTAGAACAGTGAGCCAGCCAACTCAAACCTTACCATAGATGCTCTAAAGTAAGGATTGGATAGTGCCTATCACCTCTATGAATTTGATGATTTAAGATTACATTCAATAAACTTGAATTAAAAGCTTAGAAAATGAACAATTAGGACTCCAAGCTATTATTACCATCAACAAAATGTTCTTAATATAATTTAACAAGAACTACTCCAAAAATAGCCTCTATTAAATCAATGATGACTCAAGTTTAAACTCTGCAAAACAATATAAATTGCATTCATCAAAATAGAATCTTTGTTTAAATTCCCAAGCCTCACTCTAAATCAGGATTTTTAGATATTTCTCAAACTCTTTTGTGGGGCACATATAGTACCTTTTTTATAATGGAACTATGATTAAGCCGCCCAAAGTCAGATTTACCATTGGTGAAGGGAGCGTTGCTTTTTTTCTCTCTGTATATGAAAATGCTAAGTAGTGAGCTTCAGATTGATAAAAGAATATCCTACCTTCCTATTTAAGTCAAATCTCACAAAGATGTGATAATACCTCAACTTTGACAATGTACTACATAATTGAGGTCAAAGATGCTCTCATTAAAGAATTTGGAAGGTAAAAGATTCTAGCTAATCAGAAGCGAGTTTTCATGATTACTTATTAGCGATGAGGAAAATCTCCAGCTGAATTTGCTTCACGCTTTAATATGAAGCACATATTTTGGTTACTAACAACTGACTTACCATAATGGATGCTATATCTGCTGTACTTTATGCTTTTGCTAATAGGCCACAACACCAGTTACACATGAATTCTATAAAAAATTCTATCAATTCTATTCTCAATACTAAGGAAGCAAATCTTAAAATTCCTGTGACTCTTATGAATGCTCCCCATCTTTCATCTAACCCTTTTTGACCATGTATACATGTGGTGAAGGAAAACAAGGTGGAAAAGATTGGAACAAGCCAAATTGTTCCTACAGTGGATGAATCAATCATACTTTTAAACACTGTGGACTTAACTTTCAGATGAGAAAGCAACAGAGGAGTTAGCATAGGGAGAGAGGATCACTGTTCTGATGTTTATGATGTGCTTCAAATCAGACATGCTCATGTTGCCACACTGAAGTCAATTCTGAAGATAATAACCTGATAACGGTTTGAAAAACCTTTAAGTAACAATAACATACTGCTTTGCCTTCTTGTTTTATGCTAAAACACATTTTCCCTTTATATTTCTAAATTCACTCACAATAGGGAACTGCAATATTCCATTTAATGCCTTATTACATAAGTTTTGCCAAAAGAAAATATTGAATCTGAGTCACTTATCAATAACATCTCTTCATAACTTTATTGTAAAGCAAATTGCAATCCAATCTCACCATACTGTTGAAGATGGTACTGCAGGTACCGCTATGCTCAATCCATTGAAGTACATCCAAGAATTGCAATTAAACTTGATTATTACAGCTATCTATTACTGATGTAGCATTAGATAACAGTAGTTATGAGCTTCTGTTAGGAACCCAGTTTTTATAGATTACTCAGCTATCAATAACTATAGAGACAATTTTAAATCTATCCTTGATTATCAATTACCTTTAATTTCTAGAAGTCATTCCCTGAAAAAGAAAACATATGTGATGAGCTTGTTTCCTTGATAAAATTCCATTATACTATTATATTGGAGTTTTAAAATTTGTATCCCAATACTAAACTCCCACATGAAATGGTTGATGTAGTTGAAGGAATGTCCTTAAATTATTCAAAGAGATATGAGATTCCTCCCAGTGCCAAGTCCTAATTGAAACAGGGTTCCAAGTTATCCCTCCTCCCAATCATTTGATTGAAATCTTGGGAATCTTTAATCCCTCCTTTTCTGAAGTCCTACTATGCCCTGAGCTTTTAGATCCTACATATCAAGGAAAGTGACTGTTCTGGTAGAAAATCTAAATTTTGTTCCTGCGGTAGTTGAGGAAAGCCAGGCTATTTCTTATGCTCTATTATTGCCTGTGAGCCGTGTAATTAAAAGAAGGAGTATGGTAACCCTATGAGAATTTGGGCCTATTGAGGTTTCCATCATTGCTGATTTCCCAGTCCAGCTGGGTACAGATGTAACTCTTAAATAAAAGTTATCTCTGAAATAATATTTAAAAAATAATCTGATTTTTTCTTTGTCTCCCATGACTATGGACATATGAAATAGGTATAACATCAGGTTGACACTGGGGAATTTTTTCCATCCTGCTTTCAACCTTACAGAAGTTAAAAAAATGAAAGAGGCTCAGGTAACCCTAGAATTAAATTAATTACTAAAAGCAAGGTTGTTACAACCTTCCTAGAGTCTATGATCTTCACCGTTATTGTTAGTTAGTATTAAAGACAACAATTATCAGGTAGTTATGAATTCCCGTCATTTAAAAATATTATGTGAAAGGACAGTTAACCTTTACCTAGGATAATGACTTGCTACGCTCATTAGCCGTAGCATAATTTTCTCTTCTCTGGATTTGGAAAGAAGACATTAAAATTGATTGTCTGCTTAGGATAGGAAGGTATGTGATCTCATATCAAATGAGTGATTTTTTGATCACACATGGATGTTACAGGAAATATGCAATGTACTTTTACCTTTCAGCAATCATGGATCAATCTTTCTGTGACATTAACTAACTTTAGTACTATTTTACTTAGATAACATAAATGTCTTTTAATAAACTTTCACTGCACACCCAATTAACTTTGTTGGGATTTTCCCTGGGTTAGGTGTAAGCCTTGTCCAGGGGAAGGATTGACATCCCCATTCAAGGGGTGTAAATCCTAAACGATTTATTAAATTCAAAAATAAGAGTCAAATCTACAAGTATATTGAATTCATGGCTTAGTATAAGTTACCCCAAATTTGAGGAAACAGTACATTATTTTCCTTTATGACATGTGACCTGAGATATCACCTGACCTGGTCATGAGGGTGTCTTGATCCAAGTAAGGGTCAGAATAGTGGGCAATCCAGAAGGCCAGGAAAAACCCTACTTGGATGGGGCCATAACAATCCAAAGGCACGTGTCCCCAAATACCCTATACATATCCCTAATTTTTATCCTAATAAAATACTTCCATTCTTAAGATCTATTTCATCTTATATTTTTATTAAGTTTAATTTATATAAATGAATGGAATCTCGTCCAATGTCATGTCTGGAGCTGCCCCTGTCTTCTTGGCTGATTCCAGCCCCTTGCAGTCAGCCTACTTATTGGGTTTTCCAGAGTTAGCACTAGTGAGCGCATTGTGGGGAAACCCAACAAATAGTGATCACTACAGGGGCACTTCCCTGGCGCGCCCTGAGGTGTTACCCTCAACTTTGGATGATAATGAACTCACCGTGAGCATTCTGGATGCTGATATTTTTTCATACCTCTGATGGAATGGCCTAGACACAACCACAGTTAGGTCCAAACTTCCAAGGAAGTCCTTTGAGTGCGCCCCCAAAGACTTTATTCACTTCCGAGCTCCCAGTCAGCTGAAACCCTTGCTGGACCTGTTATAAACTCCTGAAGAATCAAAAAAGCTGAACTTGAGCCAAAATGCCAGCATTATAAAATAAAAAGTTTAATAAAGGCAACAAATTATCACAGGGACCAAGCATCATGGTTCAAGAGGATATGGGATGCTCAGAGAGAAGAAAACTTTGAAGACATCATCCAGCAGGATGACTATTGGGCGCTAGGACCAGTTTACTGTGATGAAAAGATTATGTTTAAAAAACTTTCAGCTTTGAACAAAATTGAGAAAAAATTGGCTAATCTACAACTCATCCTTTGGTTGAAAAATGAAAATCAAAAAGATCTGAGTGCTCAAAATTCAAAAACAATTATTTTTAATACTAACCCTAATTTTTATTTAGATAATAATAATCAAAACCCTCCAATTGAAGTTGGGACAAGTCGAGAATCAATTTCAAATCTTGACAAGCATCAAAATTTGCAGGAAGCCTAAAACAAAATTGGTGCAATGATATGATTCAAATGCCAGGCAAAATACCTGGGACTTACCTTTGCACCATTGAAAATAAGCTCAATGTCTCCTTTCAGGCAACACTACCACTTTTTAACTTTGACAGCGCTCCTCCTGAGATTGGGCCATATATTAATAAAATAAATAATTTAGATGACCCATTTCAACTCTTCAATTAAGATAGTGACAATCCTAACAAAGATGAGAGTTAAGAAAAAGCAAAGCTCAGAGACTCCTTTCTGGCAATGCTACCACTTCCCAATTTCAATGGCGCCCCTCCTGAGATTGGGCCAAATATAATTAAAATAAATAATTTAGATTACCTAGTTCAACTCTTCGATTGGGATAGCGCTAATTCTAATGAAGATGAGTCCCAAAGAAGTGAAGCCTGAGAAACTGGCTGACATCACCTCCGCTACCATTGCCAATCTTTTAGCCCATTTCACATATTTCTCTTGAACCTTGTTGCATGGTTCGCTTTTGGTCATGAGTGAGATTTGCTTACCCCAATCCCAAGATGGTAACTTGGCGTCGCTTGAAGAGGCCCCCCTATTAGAACCTTTAAGGGGCCATGCCCTACCATCGCCTGGTCATCCTCCAAGCTCATGGGGTCGCTTGCCCACGCTACCCATTGTTGACAACCTTTTCCCTGAGCCTTACCTAAATCTGCTGGCAGATAAGGTGATCGAAAGATGCTAGGTTCAAATGGCAACTGAAATAAACTGAAACATTGAAGAGGCCAAAGCCCGCATGGCCAAGATGGCGCAGGAGACATACTAATGGATGGCTCAGATGGAGTGGAGTTGACAGCCTCCAAGTTGGAAGCTATGCAGGAACAAAGGCTGCTGGTTGGCCTGCAGTCAGAAATCTGGGAAAAGACCAACCGGATCAAAATGCTAATGATTGAAAACTTGCAGCTTAGGCTGGAGTTATTGGACCTCAAAACCAAACGGCAGCTTAAAGCCAACCACTACAGAAAACTAGTCCAGCTCAGATAGCAGCAAATCAAGGATCAAGGAGCTTAAAGCCACCTTTCCCCAAAGAATGATCTAAATTTACTATGAGGGCCTTAGCCAATGAATTTGTCCGGCTTCAAACCCTATTCACACCTGAGACCCCTTAGTCAACTATAAGAGCATTAGCTGATGTTTTTGTCCAGCTTTAAACCCTAACCACACCAGGCACTATCACTGACCTGGTCTGCATTTCGCCTGAGGCTCTATATGCCCCTGAATTCAAGTCCTCTGACCTTCAGGCCACAACTTACTCCCCTAGACTAAGGCTTGGAGGGAGCTCTGTCAAGATTTTCCTTGGGTTAGGTGTAAGCCTTATCCAGGAGAATGATCAACATCCCCTTTCAAGGGGTGTAAATCCTAAACAGATTATTAGATTCAAAAATAAGAGTCAAATCTACAAGTTAATTGAATTCATGGCTTAGTATAAGTTACCCCAAATTTGAGGAAACAGTACAATGTCTTCCTTTAGGACATGTGACCTGGGATATCACCTGACCTGGTCATGAGGGTGGCTTGATCCAAGTAAGGGTCAGAATAGTGGGTAATACAGAAGGCCAGGAGAAACCCTACTTCGATGGGGCCACAATGATCCCTGGGGAACATGTCCCCAAATACCCTATAAATATCCCTAATTTATTCTAATAGGACACTTCAGTTCTTAGAATCTATTTCATCTTATATTTTTACTAAGTTTAATTTATCTAAATGAACGGAGTCTCATCCAAAGTTGCATCCAGAGCCACCACTGTCTTCTTGGCTGACGCCAGCTCCTTGCAGTCAGCCTACTTGTTGGGTTCCCCAGCGTTAGCACCAGCGAGTGCATCTTGGGGAAACCTGACAACCTTCATCAAGTTTTACAACATCTGTGTGAGGATTTTCTAGAGCTTAAACCTTCAAATGTGTTCTTTCCAACGTAGAACTATTTTCTAGGACATAAGGTGAAACACTAAGGCATTTTGCTAATTTTTGATAATGTATCTGCAATAAAAAAATGCATGCTCTGGCTAATTTTGTGATATTCAAGTATTTTTAGAATAATTGTATATTATTGACCATTTATTTTCCATTTTGCTAAAATTGGCTGAGCTCTTGATTGAGCCTTTACATATGAGTGTACCCTCTTTGGAGGGACATGAGCAGAAACAAGCCTTTGATTCTTTATTTAATGCTCTAACAACTTCTCTAGTCCTTATTCATCCCATTACAATCAACATTTTGTTATTTTTACTAACAAAAGTTAATCTGCAGTCGGAGACAAACTTGTACAACTTGATGCTAGACAGGTTGATCAATGTTGGATTTTTGGCCTTTTTGTAGGCTCGCTGGTGCAGTATCAACTAGAATCCAACAATATCGCAGGAGCTGCTCTTAAGACTTATTAAAAATAATGTAAACAGGCACTTTAATAAAATAAATAGTTTTATATGTTTTTATTTTTATATTCGGTGCTGCACGGGGAAAAAACTAAAGCTTTGATAATAGTGCAATAATAATAAATGAATAATTCATAGTTTAGGCTCAGATTGCTTGGTGCTGTCTAAATTAGGAAATATGTGGTTTTGACCTATCAGTTATTTTGAGACTCACAGATAATTGTAATTTAGACTTTTCATGCCTTGAGTTCATATTGATTGGTGCTGTCCAAATTAGGTAATATTCAAAAGAAGCCTATCAGTTAGTTTGAGACTTGCATCGCTTCAATGTGAGGGCTGGCAGGGATGTAACCATTGGAAAAACAAAACCATTTGGAAGGGATTTAATTAATTGGACCCAATCAGAAAGGGAGAAAATCTTTTCGCCCTGAGGAGCCCCCACCAACCCTATAAAAGAGGCTGGTTGTCATGAGGGGACGTGAACTAAACTGGTGGTGGCCAGGGAAAGAGCCTCCGAGGGTCTCCCCTGACTTTGCCACATAGTCAGCGCAATATGATCAGTTGGACTCGTGGTATTTGCTCAAGTTTTACTATTATTAGTATTAAAAGCTACCCCAATTAATAGGGTTCCACCAAAAATCGACCAAAGTCTTTTGGCCAATTTGGTTTTCACTTACCTTGAAACCACTCTTTTCCATACCTTGGACTTGTAAATGTCTGACAATCATCCAGGTGCTTATTTTTATTAAGACCCTATCTAGGGCTGAAAAGAATTAATCTGTAATAATCAGGAATGCCTCTCTGTATTGTTAGCTATCAAGCTTCTACCCCTCACTATATTGTAACCATTTTACTGTGGTTACCAGCCATTTCTTTTTACATTGGCTTTAAAAATTGAAGGATCCTGAGAGGAGAATGGAACATTGGGCCTTACATCTCCAAAATCATGACTGTTTTATTGTCCATCAAGGAGTAGCAAATCATCAAAAATGCCAATGGACTATCCCATCTACCAGTTCTACATATCTCTATCCATGAGGAAGATCAGCTTTATGAAAATATTCAAAGACCTCATCTTTTAGTACATGAACCATGTCAAAATCAGAACCAACTCTGAAGAATGGCTAAAGACAATAAGGTTGACAATGAGACCTTAGTAGAAATTGGACACTATTTGATTTGCCCTACTAAACCATCTGCTCACACCAAAGTAATAATGGAGGCTCACCTCAGCCTTAGCCATGAAGCTATCAAAAAAACTTTTAAGCTATTAAACTCTAATAGCTATTAGAAGAATATGGATGGGACAATGCATGATGCGCTTAAACCATTCTTGTTTGTCAAACTTATGATGAATCTAACCTAAAATCCATTTTTAAACTACCCATCCAGTATTTGCCTTTGATAAATTATCATTGTTAATGTTGTGCCGTTGCTAGCAGCTGTTTATGGCATAGATAGGCTATTCTGACCATTGACCACTTAACTAAAAGGTAAAAAGGATGCTTCTGTGCCAAAAATAGCGAAAAGAAACTACATTGTTACTATATCAAAAGACTTTTACCTGTCATGGCTTCCATAGAGTTATACTTTCTAATAATGATGTCAACTATATTTCTTCACTAATTCAAAAATTAATCTTTATTATATGAATTAGATAACTCTTTATCATTCTTACCACCCAGCTACAAATGAAACTGTAGAGAGAGCAGCGGCACTACAATCTCTTTTTTAATTAAACTAGTGCATTAAATCTCATCTATTGGAATGATTACCTCCTCAGTGCCCTTCTTGCTTATTGTACTATCCTTTTTAATCCATACACAGTCTCCTTTTTTGTATTTATATGCAAAAATCCTCTTCTTCATTACAGACTTCAGACCATATTTGAATCAATTACTTTTAATAATGTGAAGCTCATGTTTTGACGTTTGACTGATAAATTTATATAATTTAAGCCATGGCTAGTAAATCAATCCAACGCACTTTATACTAGAAGGGTCGTCAGGCTAATGGCAAATGACATGTAGTACCAGAGTATTCCCAAGGTGATTTATAATCATTTTATTATCATCGTCCTGAGGGCTAACACCATTAGTTAGAAAATAACAGGTTGGGACCCTATTAGTAAATTTATTGACATGGTCCAAAATATTCCATCACTTCCACCAAAAGCTATAATATGGTAAATAGGGCACACAGCCATTTTCTCAGGACTTATGTTCCCCCAAGGCAAGATATTAAGGGGATGTTGTTGGAACTTGACCCTTTGAACCATTTTATCAGCTAATTATGATCCTATTAATTCTGATTTAACCTAAGCTAAGGTTATAAAGTAAAAAGGTCTGAATAGTAAAGATATTTCTAAGTTGGTGCCTAGAATAATAGGATTCATGTGCGGACCATCTAGTACTAAAAAAATAATAAGATTCATGTGGGACCATATAGTACTAAAAAAAGAATAATATGATTCATGCTAGCTTGGGGAAGTTTGAATGAGAGGTAATTAACAACTCAATCAATAGGGCTCCACTGACGTGGAAGTTACCATAGTTGCTAGGAACAATGAACGTTTTTATGACAGTTAAAATCCCAAATCCCTCCTTATTTCTCCAGATTGTCTGGGAAAGATCTTACAATCTGGATATCTCTATATCCTACATGATCCAAAATCCCTACCAAAGCTATAAATATCCCTGTACTTTAATCAATAGTTATAAACTTAATTGCATATTTTTCCCTTGCAAAGTTTCAACTAGAGAGATTTGCCTTCACAACAAGTAGAAAGTTGCCTTGAATTGACTTCAATTCCACCATGAGATTTCTCTAGAGATTTTCTGTCTACTAGGAGATTTGGTGGAGGTACTTTAACTAAAGATTGTGTAGCATTTGAAGGAACTGGCTTTTGAATGTAAAGACAAAGCTTAATACTGGTGCTTACTGCCAGATTTCCCTTCTAAGACTACATGGTGAAGATGGACCTTCACAATGGACAGCCCCAGAAATTACAGCCCTACCAATATGGAGGGGAATATGAGCTCTACCAGTTGGGTCAATACCAACAATCAAGCTATGCCTATCCTGAGCACTTGTTAGTTTGAGTTTAGAGCAATGATAACCCTGACTATCCAGCTCCTGACAAACCACTATATCAAATTCAGGCTGCTGAAGTAGCTGAGACTGTAGAGGCTTTACTGCTTAAATCATTACCCCTGAGGGGTGAAACAGTTGTAGTCGCTACTCTTGGGTTGTTACAAACATGATGAGTTTCTATTTCTCAGCAGCTCTTTCTAGTAACAAAGTAGGAGTGGCTCAAACAAAATTGTTTTTCAACTATTTGTTCACTCCGCGCATTCATAATCAGATGCTTTTATAGGATTGCACCACATGTAAATTAAATGGCAACTTAAACTCTTTCAGCAACTTCACAATTGACTCCTTGGATTGTATGAAGCAGCATTCAATTTTGTTTGAGATAATTAAAAAGCTATTTTGGATAATAAAAGAGAGATTAATGAGTTACAACACCACCTAGCTAAAATTGAAAATGGAGTCATATGGTATCTACATGGTGAACTTACTCAGAGGATGGCCCATACCACCGCTGACTTGGACCAAAAAGTGAGAGCGTTTTAGCTGAACTTATTGCCCAAATAACCAAAAGTCGCCAAACTATTGATTACATATTTTAAGAATAGCTACTTGGATATATCAATTGAGTGAGAGATCCGCCATGCCGCCTGTTCTATAATTTATTATCCTGAAAGGACCTACCAGCCTTACTGGACCTACTGGCTTTAAAGGGACCCAAGGGCCCTCAGGCCCTCAAGGTCCTGAAGATCCAAGCGAAACCCAGGGACCTTCTTGTCAATTGAGTCCTCTTTTAAAAAAACACAAAGCTTAAATCAAAACACTTGTACAACAATTATAAAGGTGGCTCATGAACTATATGAGTATTGTAGGCTTTCTCAACGAGGAAATTACACTGATCTCATTGCATAACAGAATTGCTTCCCTACACCAAACCTGTTTTTAATTGGCAACCATACAGCAAAGAAATCAGACCCAAGTGAATGACAAACTTGAGAAAATGAGCACTAAACTCCAAACACTTGATACTAAACAAGATACTATGTCATCCAAAGTAGAAAGCTAGTCTGCTGAGTTGGAAAGACTTTAGCGACTCCTAGATACCAAGGCCTCACTTTCCCACGTCAATGAATGGTATTATAACCTTCATAATAATATGAATGATTTTTAATGTCAATTTGATCAGGATGTCACAAAAGCCAACCTGGGAACCACTGAGCCAACGGAATCTAAACGTCCTCCTTCTACAGCTTTTTATGCCCTCTCTGAATCTGTTAGCCCTTTCAAGACCACCTTCAGAGAGAAGTATGTGCATGGTACTGAAATCATTCAGTACTATCTCTATGTGTGAAAAGCGCAATGGAAATTATTATTGATCGTGAAAAGTTTCAGCACATAAAAATATGTATTTATAGTAAGAACTGTTGGACAATTACAAGTCCAATATTGTAATAAGAGTGATTCAGGTTTTGTTATAAATAACATCGACCAAAAAACCCTGGTTGATTCTCAGTGGAACTCCACAAATTGGTAATACTATTGCCCCCAATCCTCAGCTAAATCGCCATATGGCTAGTAGCCAGGCTATGCCAAACCTGCGGCAAAATTGGGGAGTTGTTCCAAGTGTCCTCTCTGTCCTATTGCTAACTTAGTCCAAACACCTATACCATGATCACCCCCTTTTTAGCCTTTGAGGGGGTTTTGTCAGTTGAATATATTTTCTTGCCCAATGATTGGGTAAAAATATATTAAATCCTTGCATCACGAATTTATCCTACCTGCTGTTGACCCTCCATCAGTTGTTCCGTTAAAGTGAGGCGAGCCTCAAGAGCCCCATTAGGCTGAAACTTAATATTATCTAATATGGCTATTCCTAGCCTAAACCAAAATTCGTGCCCCAACTCACTTTGAGATCAAGTAAGCTTAAATATTAAGCATTAATAATAAGAGGGTTCTCTTATTGACCCCATAATGATTACTAATAAAACCTTATAAAATTAATCATTTATTATAATTGAAGAATTAGTATTTTAAAAACAAGTGGTGCCAATAACCCCCTAGATATTTATCCCGCAAAAAAATAAATTTCTATAAATATTGTCATTTTTAGGTGCAAAAACGCACCAGCAAGCATAATGAAAAGCCTAAAGTCCAACAAGGACCAGGAGATCATGATGCCTTATTTAAGAGAGTCTACTGCTTGGGATGAGTTAAAAGAGGCCATTATCAAAGAATTTGGAAGTAATATAACCCTTTAAAACTGAAAACAGGCTTTCATGTGGATCTGCCCTAGACGTGAGGAAACCTATGCCAAGTTTTCTGAGCAGTTTTATTATGAAGCTCAGGCCCTTGCATCCTGCATTAAAGTAACACTGGATGATGCCATTGTCACCACAATCTTCATTGTTTCATACTGATAAGAGTCTCATACTACATTTTAAGAATGCAAAAAAGGTGTCTAAAATCAATTTCTGATATTAGGGAAACTATAACGGAGTTGCCTGAGCCAGAAGTGCACCAATCACCTTACAAAGGGTACTGCCTTACATTCATAAAGTAGGGAGATTCCAAAAACCTAAGCCTTGACGTGACCCTTTTTCCTATTATAGGTTCTTTGATCATTTTAAGGATGCTTTTTGGAAGAAAAAAAACCCAATAAGGCGGGAAAAGTGGAGTCAGCTTAGGGTGTGATCCCACTTCTGACAACTCTGTGCCACAACCCACGTCTAAAGTTCCTTCCCTCTCTGAATATTACTCCATATCTAAACCTGATTGAATGGATGTTCCTTAATCATAAATTTTCATAAAAATCTAAATTCCTCTATTAATGCTCTTTTCAGACCACTTCCTCGAGGAAATTCATTTTATTTGACCCCCCATTTTGGCATTGAGTATCCATATTGAAGTAGTTGTCCATAAGGTAAAAATTCTGGCCATAGTCAATACCAGATCGCCAGTTAACATAATCTCCTCTTGTTTGGTGAAACAAATAAAGGTTGCTTTGGATCAAGATTACAATTTATACTATGAGAATGTGGGAACTAATCAGACCCAATCTCTGGGGGAATAATCCTCATTGCCACTTCATCTTGGAGCACTAGTCATGTCTCCCCAAATCAATTGTGATAGAGAATGATAATTACGACCTTCTCATAGGCACACAATTCCTTTTAAATTGACTTTAAAACAAGTCATAAAAACTTATACTGTTCTATCCTAGGATATTGTATTCCCTTTTTGATAAAAACGCCTCTAAGGATAAAGGAAGAAGAAAACCCATGAGCTATTTATTGGAACATTCAAATTTCATTGAGCGGTCAAAGTACCAAATAGTAGTGCCAAACACAAAGCTACCTTCTTCCAGCGCTGAGAGCTTAAGAAGGTTTTTTATATTCTCCAACTGAGTAGTTATACCCCTGAAATCTCTGATACTGGTGGACATAGGAATCCAATTTACTATTACACTTGATCACTTGCTAGAAATTTGTGGAGACAATAATCCATCAATCAAGATACTCTTACCTTTCACAGAGTGCTTGTCCTTCTCAATGGGGCCCCTTACCATTTTGATGGCTAATTTCACTTATACCTATGCAGATAACCCAAAAATCCTTCCTATTGCATATGCTCGGATATTAACCTGATGATTAAATTAAGTCTTTTCAAGGGTGCATAAATTTGCATGCTTTGAGAATTTATGAGGGCACTATCATTATCTGAGTAGAAGAAAAAATAAGTGACACCATGACCTCTGAACAGCAACGCCAAGTAATTTTAATTGAAGAATATGCAGGTATATTTTTATAAATTTGGATGACATTGAAAATGATCAATGGTTTGAAGCATAGAATTCTTGTGGATGAATACCATCCTCTATGCGCTCAACCTTATTAGAAATATAAGGTTGAAGAAGCCAAATGACGAATGAGCAGAAGCAACTCCAAACGCTGGATTACTCAAGCCCTCAGATATTCAATGAGTCTCGCCACTGTTACTTATACAAAAGAAGGATGGTGGGAATTGTGTAATGGACTATTGGCGTTTTGATTCTATTACCTAAAAGTATAGTAAGCCGTTGCCACAAATATCTGATGTCCTCCGACTTTTGGATAGTTACCAATTCTTTCATCAATGGATCTCACTAGTGGGTACTAGAAGATTGAGCTTGCTCTAGAGGATAGGGAGAAATGTTCCCTTATAGCAAGAAAAGGGTTATTCAAACCAAAAAAATTTATAAGGATTATGCAACGCCATGGCCACTTTCTAAATGGCGATGGATGGCTTGTTACGGGATTTGAAGATGTCTTATGTGTTAGTTTACTTAGATGATGTTACCGTGTTTTCACACACTTTTGACCAAAAATTTTCTCACCTGAAGAAAGAGTTTGAACGACTTTGCTCTTCTTTGCTGGAACTAAAACCTTTTTTTAGTACTAGACTGGAACTAAAACCTTCCAAATGCAGCTTTTTCAAACTGACATGGAACTGCTTAGCTATAAATGTATCCAGGAATGGATCTCACTATTGTAAGACAAAGCGGTCATAATTGAGTAAATTACTAATTATCCAGCTTACACATTATTCAGGGTTTCATTAAGATTTTTGGTTATCATTGACAATTTATCCCCCAATTTGACAAGTTCGCTGAACCTCTAACCTATTTGCTCCATAAGAAGGTTCCTTTTTAATGGGGTAAACTTAACAGCAACCCTTTTTCATCCTAAGGAAAGCCCTTGTGACCACCCTGTGTTGGTACATCCTAAATTTAATAAACCATTTATTCTTTTTATTATGCTAGCAACGTAGCTGTAGGGGCCATATTAGCACAACTTGATATAAATAAAGTAGGCCATCCTATGTCATAATTTAGTAAGACAATAACTAAAGTGGGGAGGAATTTCAGCATTACTGAACGCAAGTGCTTAGCTGCCTTGCTTGGTATTAAGAATTTTCTTGACACTTCTTATATAGTAATTATTTTACAATTATTACAACTCATGCCACCCTATGGTGGCACAACAGATGTGGGATATATGACCGCCGGCCCATTGAGCGCTTAACTCCAGAGTTATGACTTTTTAATTATTCATCATGCTATAATGATACATCAGAATGCCAATGGGTTATCACAATTACCCATATCGACCCTCTATGTTTTCAATGAGGATCAAATATATAATTTATTAGGAAAACATAGAAATGGAGCTGAGAGTATCCTGAAGTTTAGCAACAACTGAAGAAGATGACAGAGCAAACTCAGTTTGAGGATGTGTTATTGTATAAATAGGTTGAAACCTCCTGCTGCCTTATATCAACCGTCAGTAAGATTCAAAACCGCCCTGAAGGACCATTCTACTGTAGGTCATGGCGCGGTAAGAAAATTATCTTTGGCTGCAAAAAGATGTTTTTAAGAAGTGATGATTGAATTGATCTAAGACATTATTAATTACTGTCTTACTTGTGCTAGCCAAAAACTCCTCAATTTAACTTATCAACACCATGTTATGGGTCCTACTTCCACACTTGCTAAAATCAAAATTCATGTTTTTGGTCTGCTACCTACGGCAATGTAAGACCATTGGAACATCATTCAAGAAGTCAATCTCTTCACAAAGTAGGTGAGGCCATTTCAGTTGTCTCACCCACTTCCAAAAGCGACCACTCCTCTTACATAAGCAGGTCTTCACCTGCTATGGCAGCCTGAAGGTACTGTTATCTGATAATGTCAACAGTTTTATATCTAAAGTAACTTCTGACCTTGATTTGCTGATGAGCACTTATATCTACTTTTCTCTCTAAACCATACCGCTATTAACAGAGCAGTGGAAGGGAAAATGTGACTTTAATCTAGATCTCTACAAGATGGCTCAATCTGACCCATCTAGGTAGAACAAATATCTTCTGGTGGCCCTATTGAAATATCGTATGAGCTACCATCAGGATATCCAAATGTCTCCTTTTTGAGCTCTATATGGACAAGAACTGATACTATTCTCAAATGTTCATCCCACAATAGAAAACTCCACATAAAAACGGCCGATCTAGCTATGTGAAGGCTGGCTGACGAGTTATTCTGACTACAAGCTTTAGTCATTAAATCTATGGAAATATAGGTAGATGAAAAGCGGAACTAAACAACACAAAAAACTGGATTTGTCTGAGTACCAGCTAAGGGATTTGGTTCTATTCTACCATCACTGTAAGTCCAGGGAGCGCCCCCTTGTCTTAGACTGAGAGGAGTTTCCATTTCATACCAAAAAAGGTCCAAAGAGGGCGGCCATCCCCCTCGTCACACAGGGAGATCTCGCCCAAGTGGTTAACGAGAATGTGGACACATCCTACACCTTAAAGGTCCCTCTGACCATCCCTGTTTTGACAACTAGCGAATTGATGCAGCATATTGAGGTAGTTTGCACTGAAGTCGTGTTGGAATGGGACCAACGCAGGAAAAATAAATAAGTTATTTCCAGACACCAGATTTGAGTTCTGCCAGATCTATGAAGGAAAATGAACTCTTCCATTTTGTGCAGGGGCCAGCTCCGATGAAGTTAAAAATTGAAAACTGAGGAAACCAGGGCAGTTACGCCAGGTGGCTTGAATCCATTTTCAACCAGTGGGATTGTTCTACGCAGAATGGCCCTGGAGGTCCTCACCACTAGTCAAGTGAGATGCCGCTACTTGTGCAGGCATTTTTGTATTAAAAAAGTGATTTAGGTGCCAGAGGCCAAATTGACATTGACTCAGTCTTCTGATGATGAGGCCTCATAATTGAATAATTCTCACTTGAGTTCCATCATCCCATGTCAGAAAATAGAGGCCTCACGCCCATGCACGCCATCTTATTCCCTAAGTGACCAAGTATATAAGCAATCATCCCCAAAAGGTATGATTGTTGATCAATTTCTTTATCTTATTTTGCAAAAAAAACCCCCACACTGAATCAAATATTTACTATTTATAAATTTTCCCCCTAGTATCCTCCGCAAAACACAACCCTTAAAATGATTTTTGGTTGCATAATGACTGAACCTTTGTGGCCATCATAATGACAATGGTACCTACCGTTATGGACTGGGCATACCATATCTGGGGCATCCTTAGACACTTCCCACTTACCAAGCTATTCAGCGTAAGGATTGTCACTATTGTTGAAGGCTTTACCTCCACGCTGGGAGAGATTTCACAATTTTGCCACACGCCCACTCACCAACAACCTTATGGAAGAAACTAGTCCCGTTGTTATAGCAAATAAGCTTTCCACGGCCAAATCCGCCAGCTCCATAGTAGCAACTACCTAGCTGTGTTCTGGTTTGCTCTTGAAGACCACCATCTTGAGTTGCCGTTCATGGTTCGCCCACATTTCATCCCACCTTCAAGTCATCTGAGAAGAAGTGCCTATGGCATTCTGGCTTACCTTTTGGGTGCTCATGCACCCTGACTAGCAGGCCAGTCAAAATCCCATTTGCCACTTTCATGACATAATCGTTTGACCATTAGTACCTGCCATTTCCGCTCTCCTCCTTGAGGTGGGCGCCACAGTGGTTTCTATCTACCGATTGAACTTGCAGTTGGTGATTTGCCTCCTGTTGTTTGTTTAATCAGTAGTTAAGTTTTTAGGCAGCTCCTGGGTGGCGTTGGGAGAATTTTTCACTATTTGATCCATCCTGGAAACCCCCGCTTTAATAGTAGACCACCCTAATGTAGTAGGTTCATCTGCTCCATCCATCAAGGTCACTAACCAGGTGCTCGACGCCCTCACCAAGCTGCAGGTGCAGTCCTCAATGACCCCTGTAGGCTCCGCTTCTATGACAGATGACAAACAGAGCGTGTCCCTCTTGGATGCTGTTGAAGGCGACTCACACTGGTGGTTTCAGGGCCTTTTTGAATGCGTCCATTCAGACTGAGGTCTCAACCCCCTTGATCACACTGGTATCCTCAGCATTGAAGGCGCCAGTGCCGCATTCTGTTCGACTACTTCAACTGTTTTCTATGGGCACTGAAGCGTCCAATTTAGCTTCCTTTGTGGCATCATTCCGCAAGCAAGGCCCCACTCTTAAGAATACTCTGGACATTAATCAAGAAATATTCCGAGCTGCATTGGATTCAGCATATGCCAACCATGCCATTTGGGCCACTCTGGTGGAGATGGTGGACCAGATGGAATGACAGAAACCTCAATCAGAGAAAAGCTCCTCCAGATCCCCTGTGTAGTGTATAGCTCAATTGTATAGGATTTCCTGACAACTTGACCATTTCTGATCCCAAAGTTGTTGTAGTATCCACATTAGTACTAACGGGTGTGGTGGCCCATAGAGCTGACCAAGTAACTCCTGATCCATCTGTCCCCCAGTTGATGGGAGCGCGGCCCAAGCAACTGTGGGACACCCCTTTGGTCTAGATGTCTTCCCTCCCGCCAAGCCTATTCTTCCCAATATTGATTGTTATTATCACACTGTAAGAGAATTGAGCACCTTTATCAATAAGCGGAAGTGTGTTTATTTTCTATTGCCAATGGAAATCTGGATAGGGGCGAACTGGGATTATTTGAGGCCCTGGTAGACATGAGTGCAGTAGCTAACTTCATGAGTTTGGAGCTTTCTCAGCAGCTGGAATTGGACTTGAACCTGGTCCCAGAGGTGATGGTTGCATTATTAGCTACGCAGCCATCCTTTAGGGTGTGGAGCTCAGTGCTTTTTGGCCCATCAATTCAGCTTCTGTGGCTAAATTTGGTGATGCCTAACTCTGCGTTTTTGTTCAATTTGGGTGTGAAATGGTGGCAGCGCCATCAAATGAAAATCCTTTTGAATAAAAACAGCTGTCTTTTGCAAATTTCCAGATAAATATAGAGTTATCTTTCTGATACACTTTCTAAAGCCCAGAACTGTGGCTCCATTACAACACTTGTTTCCCCTGTGGGCCTTCCGCTGGATTTCCCCAACGTTGATGGCCTACCAAGATAATTTTAATTTTGACAAAGTTAACCATCTTCCACAGCACAATGAGTTTGACTTTTCCTTTTGCATGATGATGGCTGTGGTTAACATTAATTACCTGCTGTACCCTTATATAGCGGAGGAGAGCAAGGCTTTGTATGCATGGTTGGATGATATACTCAAGAAGGGTTAGGTATCTAAGGAGACGTCCCCATTGCCTCGCCCATTATCTTCACAAAAAAGATGACAGGACACTGCGCCCCTGCATGGACTAGGGGCACCTGAATAATATCACGGTGCACAACCCTACACCCTCCCTCTGGAGCAAACCATTGGTCAGGCTTTCGCGAAGTCCTGGTTATTTTCCAAGCTCAATTTCGTAAATATTTTTAACCAAATTCGAGTGGCTGAAGGCAAGGAATGCTGACCACTATTAGGACAAAGAGAGGTATATTTCAGGTTTGGGTATTTACATATAAGCTGAAATGCCTCCGCAACATTTCAGCAGATAATTGATAGTGTACTGGGAGACCTCAGATTCACCTGCGCGGTGGCATACATCAACAATATCTTAATTCATTTTCACCCAGCCTGAGCAGCACAAGAAGTATCTAGAGGCGGTTCTGGCCCCTCTGCATAAGTTGGTTCTTTTTGTTAAGCTATCCAAGTGCGAATTCTATTTGAAAGAAGTTACTTTCTTAGGTAACAGTTCTTAAAAAGATACACCATACCGCTTAGTAAACTCTAAGCCGTACATGAGTGGCCCACCATAACGGCCCAGAAGCAGTTGAGGAGCTTTCTGGGTACCATAATCTTTCTTAAAAAATTCTTCCCGCAATCTCACAGCTGGCTGTACCGCTGCACCACTTTAAGATAAATGTTTTCCTTTCCACTGACTCCCAAATGTTAACAGGCGTTCAAATCAATCAAGGAAGTGTTCATAGCACCCCCAGTTTTTAAACATGTGGACTCAACTAAACCATATATTGTAGCATGTGATGCATCTTCCTCTGTGGTGGGGGCAGTTCTGCTCCAAGAGCACGACGGTTCTTAACACCTAGTCGCCTATTTCTCCCATAAGTTTACCTCTACTGAGAAGTCATGGGTCATCTACAACAAAGAGTTGGCCGCTGTGGTGTGGCCTAAATCACTGGCGGTACCTTTTTCAGGGTGCCCAAAACAAGGTAATTGTATGAACAGATCATAAAGCTCTCCTGTACTTTCAAAAGCCACAGAAGTTGGCGCACCAACAAGCCTGGACATACCATGACTTATGATTCTTCAATTCTAAGTAATGTTTGTATAGGGAGCTTTAAATGTGCTCCCTAACTTCCTGAGTTGTAATCCAGCTCTCTGTCTGGTAGAGATGGACAAAAGAGATCTTATCATAGTAATAAACCCAGTCTAAAATCTAGCTACTATTCCTCCCACAATTTTGGTGACAGACTTAGTTTGGAAGCGCCCCTGGGTTTGAGGGCCCTAGCTGCCCAAACAGATTGCGCAGAAGGGTTTGAGTTGTTGGAGCACTTAGCACACCCAATGCATAAGCACTTGCTCTATTCCTTGGTTGAAGAGATTATCCAATTTAGTTCGCACTTGTGGGTGCCGCCCATCCTCCATGATGACGTCATCCACGCACATCATGACCCCCCCCAGCAGTGTGAAATCCAGGCAATAAGAGGTGTCTCACCCGATCAATTGGACCTACAACTGGCTAGGCTATCAAAAGATATCCCAGCATGGATTGCAAATTGTGTGGCATGTGAATTACCAAATTGGATAAATCAGGCAAGAATGGTCTCCTCCGCCCTTTGCAGCAGGCGGAGGGGCCATGGACTTCTGTTCCAGTAGACTTTATTGTCAATCTGCCAAGCTCCAATGGATTTAAGGCTATCATGGTAGTCATAGATTGCTTAACCAAATTCGCTCTCTTCATACCCTGTTCCTCAGTCACCACCTCTAAGGAGATAGCCAGACTGTTCATGAAGCACGTGTTGGCCATGTTTGGGCTGCTTTAGGAAATCATCGGTGACTTTGGCACTCAATTTATGGTGCAATTCTGAAATGAACTGCTGGCAATTTCAAAAAATGCTGTGTCGTTTGACCACATACCATCTCCAGTTGGATGGCTAAACTGAAAGTGTAAATCAGATTTTAGAGCAATATCTCTAGTGTTATGCTACGGCGGCTCAAAATACCTAGGTGGATGATCTTCTGCTTGCTCAGTTTGAGTACAACAATGGAACCCACACATCCACCAGCTTCTCCCCCTATAATGCCACTTTAGGTTATAACCCTTCGTTTTTGGTAGAACCATGCCTTTGTGAAGGTATTGGCTACAGCTGACCATGCACAGCAAATCCACGCCACCCAGCCCATGGTCTGTGAGCAATTAATCAAGGCTATTAGTGACTATAAGTGGTTTGCTGACTAGAAGCGCCTTATTACACATGATATCAAGGTGGGGCCACATGTTATGTTGGACACGCGCCACTTGCAAATGCAGGTGCCCTCCCACAAATTTGTGAGCAAATGTTCCAGGCCTCACTTGGCAGTAGAGGACCTAGGAACGGTGCATTCCGCCTAAAGTTTCCAGCTCATTAGAAGCAATACCCCATATTACATGTATCCCAGTTGTCCCTGTTCAAGGGCTAAATTCCGCCAGAACTATAGGCAATCATAGTTGAGGGATCAGAAGAGGTCGATGTGACACTATCTTGGAATTCTGTCAGTCACGCCAATCAGTTCAATAATCAGTCACTTGGAAAGGTTACCTAGACCATGAAAATAGCTGGTTAGTGCTCAGGACTGCATGAACTGTTATGAGTTAGTAGAAGCTTTCTACGCTACTCACCATTAGGCTCTCCGCCCCCAAAGGTTGTAACGATGATAGTTAAAAAGTAAAGAAAGCTCATAAAAACTTCGCTCTGACCCAGTTTCCCAGAGGGGGTGCTCTTCCTCTTGGAAAAGGAAAGGATAATGTAAGTCCAGGGGAGCGACTTTTGGGCTTGGACCGTGAGGCGTTTCCATTTTGTACCAAGAAAGGTTTAAAGAGGGCGGATGTCCCCCTCATCAAACAGGGCAATCTTGCCATGTGACTGACAAGTGGTTGGTCACGGCCTAACCCTTGAAGGTTCCTCCGCCCATCCACGTTTTGACAATTAATGAACTGATTCAGTGTATTGAGGTGTTTTGCGCTGAAGTCACAGCAAAAAAGGATCAACGCAGGAAAAATAAAAGAAGTCCCTTATTGATGCCATGTTCAAGTTCTACCATATCTATGAAAGGAAATGAACTCTTACCTCTTGTGCAGGGGCCCAGTTCTGCTGAAGTTCATAGGTTTGCACTGAACCAAGGAAACCAGGAGCAGTTAGGCTGGGTAGTTTGAATCCGTCTCCAACCAGTTGGGATTATCCCTACATGGAATGGCCCTAAGGGGTCCTTACCACTCACCGAGTGAGACACCACCACTTGGGTAGGTGCAATTGCAATAAAAACGTGATTTGGGCGCCAGAGGCTGAATCAACATTGACTCAGTCTTCTGCTGACAAGACACAAAAAATTCAAATATTTCTCACTTAAGTTCCATCATCCCATGTCAGAAAATCGAGGCCCTCACGCCCATGCACGCCATCTTATTCCCTAAGTGACCAAGTATATAAGCAATAATCCCCAAAAGATATGATTGTAGATCAATTTATTTATCTTATTCTGCAATAAAATACCTACACTGAATAAAATTTGCTTTTTGGACATTTTCCCCTGGTATACGCCGCAAAACACAACCCTTAAAATAATCTTTGGATTGCATAATTACTAGCCCTTATGGTTATCATAATGACAATGTTGTCTACCATTATGGACTAGGCATACTATACTCAGGGCATCCTAAGATACTACCTCTTGTCAAAGCTATTCAACTTAAGGATCTGGCACTCTTATTGGAGGCTTTACCTCCCCGCTGGGCAAGATCTCATAATTTTACCACCCACCCTCTCGCCAACAACCCTCTGGTGGAACCCAGTGCCATTGTCTTAGAAAATAAGCCTCCTGATGCTAAAACTTCTGGCTTCATAGTAGCAACTTTCTGGCTGTGTGTCGATTTTCTCCTGACTACCATCTTGATTCACCATTTGTGGTTTGTCCACCTTCCAAATTATCTTTAAGTCATCCAAGAAGCAGCGCCTTTGGAATTCTGGCTTACCTTCTGGGTGCTCATGAACCCTGACTGGAAGACCAGTATAAATCTCATTTGCCGCTTTAATGACATTCACCATCCAAGGGGCCAGATTCAAAAACTTGGTATACTATGGTTAGAGCCATATCAATTGATCTATCATTGAGGACTAGAGTATCTGATTTCCTCATTCAAATATGGCTGCAATGAATAGACCCCATGCTAGACTTTTCTGAAGTTATTTTCCTCCTCAGCAAGATCTTGAGAGGGGAGTTGTAGGGAATAATGAGATTCATGATAGTTTGGGGGAAGTTTAAATGAGCAAAAAAATTGAAACTTAATCAGTGGACTTTACCAACAAAAAAGCTACCAAAGTCACTACAAATAATGAACGCCTAAATAATTTACTAAACTAAATCCCTCTTAATTCTACCGGATCATCTGGTAAAGATCTTGCCATTTGGAGATCTCTGTGTCCTACATGATTCAGAATTCTTACCAAAGTTATAAATTCCAGATTTTAACTAATAAAAATTTACTTAATCCCATCCTTGTCCTTTGCCTAGTTTTAATTAGATATTTTGCCTGCACAATAAGCAGATATTTGCCTTGGCGTTGACTTCCAATTCTTCTAATATATCTACCTAGAGACAAACCGTCTACTATGAGATTTTTCTGGAGCTACTTTGACTAATAATTGTATAGCCTTTGAAGGAGCTTGCCTTCAAAGAAAACAATAAAATCCAAAACTGGTGCTCCCTCCCATGTCCTTATGAGGCTACCTGGTGAAGACTCATCTTCCATATGAACAATTCCAGCGACAATAGCCCTACCAATTTGGAGGATAACCAAAGTATGTACTGTTGGGTCATTACTAAAAATAAAAGCACGCCTTTACCTCATACCCAAGCTTGAATTCAATGTGAATGTGACCCTTAATATTTCATCCTCAGATGATTTTTTTTAGTACTAGATGGTCCATCCTCAGATGATTCACTTTCCCAGATTCAGGCTTTTGATGTCACTGACACTGTCTCAGCTTTATGGCTGAAATTATTACCACTGGTAGGAGACCAACCATAGCCACTCCACACAAATTAATAGCGCCTGACTCAGTTATATTACTCACCTTATCACCCCAGTAATGAAATAGTTGTAGCCAGACTTTAAAAATTTACAGTTGTTTGTTCACCCCACTTTTCACCATCAAATCTATTACTCAGATGCACCACTTGGAGATCCAATGGAAACTCAGATTGTCTAATCAAATTCACAACCAGCTCTTGAATTGTATGAAAATACGTCAAAGTTTGGTCAATACAATTAAGGTGCCATTTTATATAAGTGCCAAGAGATCATTAAAATTCAACGTCAATTGTCCCAGATTGACACTGGAGTTATCCAAAAACAGAAGTAAATCTTTTCTAAACAAATGATCCATGCAGCCACTGACATGGACCTGTGAGTTGAAAGCGCTTTGTGTAATCTCATTGATCATCTCCAAGAATCATAAAACCAGTTATTCCCAATTTTTTTTTCTTAGCCACCTGGTCCAGAAGTTGAGCAAATTAACTTCTATGCCGCTGATCCAGGAAGTTACTATTCAAACAGACTTACAGTGAAACTGGACTTAGTGGGAAGGAGAACAAGGACCCCCTGGGCCTGAAGGTCCCCGTGGTCACCCTGGATTCTCCACACCTGTTGAGCCTTCGTTTGATAAAACCACAGAGACCAGACTAAGGCTCTTGAGCGACAACCATTACTGGTGGCCCAAAAAGCTGAGATGACTACTGAAGAGGATTATATTGATGCGGATCTAGCCTTTCTCCCCTTGTATAACAATTATGCAAAAACGACCAACATGTTATAACCTGATTGACTCCCAGGCCCAAGTAAACTTCTAACTTGATAGGATGAATGCTAAACTTTAAACAATTGAGGATAAACAAAATACTCTCTCCACCCAATTGGCCCTTTAATCTGCTGATATTGAAAAGCTCCATTGGCTTCTAGATACCAAAGCCCATTTACGCATTTCAATGACTTCTATACTACTCTCAGGATAATATGTATGAATTTATCCACCATTTTGACAAGGCTATTCCTCATACTGACATAGGTACTACAGAACCCACTGAATCTAAGTAACCACCTTTTCTGGCTATCCATGTACTCTCTGAACCTGTTGAATATATATAAGCCCAGCTTTTAGGAATAGTATGTGTCTGGGTTTGAAGCCATTCAGTCCTATATTTTGTGTATGAAGGTGCAATACAAACCTCTATGGATTCTCAGAAATGTCAATACAATAAAACCTGTATGGATGGTAAAGCTCAGGAAATTGTGAGTCATACTCCAAGACGTGTACCAATTGGGAAGCTATAAAGGATGAACTTATTAAAAAGTTCTAAATAACCTCTCCCTTTATAACTGCAAACATGATTATATGCAAATTTGACTATTATATGGGGAAAACCAACAAAAGAATCTGCCAAACAATTTTAGGATGAAGCCTAGGCCCATGCATCCTGTGAATGAGTTAACTTAGATGATGCTATCGCCGCCATCCTCTCAGTATATCAACACAGTACTAATCTTGTGCTCTACTTTCAAATGCCAAAAAGATGCACACGTCTATCCTTGATATCAAGGAACTATTTATGGAACTGCCTGAGCTGGATGTACTATAGACATCTACTAAAGGGAACCAAGCTCACATTATTGCAATTGGTCAATTTCAGATCTTTAAACCCGTTGTGATCCTTGCTATTGTTGTGGATTTAACCATCAAAAAAGCTCCTTCTTGAAGAAACATGCTGATGATGCAGTAAAAGTAGAGTCGACTTAGGGTGCAAGGAACTCTCTGCTGATGATACCATGCCTCAATCTCAATCTACCACCAATCTGAACGCTGAGTGTTAAGTTTAATCCAAATCTGACAAATTGGAAGTTCCAGACTCACTGATTTCAAAATAAAGGTTTAACTTCTTCTTCCTTTGCCCACTTGGGACATCTTCCTTCTTAATGAAAATTTACTCAATCACTTATTTATGTTTCAAAAATACTCTTTTAGAAGTAGTCATCCAAAAGGGAAATTTTTTCCATAATCAATACTGAAATACTAGATAACATCATATCTTCCTGAATAGTAAAATGGATAAAAATCGCTCCAGATCAGAACCACACTTTAGATTACAGAACCGCAGGACTGCATAAGACTCGCTCTCTGGGTGCCTACTCATCCCTGCTGCTTTGGTTCGGATCTCTGGTAGTGACAGTCCCAGAAATCATGCTAGAGAAAGATAGATATGACCTTCTTATATGCACACAGTTCCTAGTTGAATTTGGTACCTAAAATAATTAATAAGGATTTATATTTTTCTATTTTAGGGTATTACATACCCCTAGTAATAAAGGATATCCCTAAGGAAAAGGGAAAGAGAAAGCCTAGGAGTTGTTTACTACTACAAAACTTCATTGAATGGCTAGAATACTGATTAATTGGACCAAAGGCCAAATTACCCCCTTCCAGCGCAGAAGCCCAGGAAGGGATGCATGCGTATACAATTAACTGCATAAACATAAATCCAAAATCTCAGATTCTAGTAAACTGGACTCTAAATCACTATTCCTCCAGACCATCTACCGGAGATTAATAGGGATCTTAATCTGGTTATTTGGGAACCTCTCACCTGCCCTGGGATGCTGGATCCAGCTTACTATGCCCTTTACTATTTTAATGTTAACTTTACTGATAACTGATGCAGATAACTCGTAAATGACCTGTTGCATATGTCAGAACTCTATCCTCTGATCAAGTTAAGTCCATCCATGGGTGTGGAACGTTGCGTGATTTAAGAATTGATGAAAGTACTACAATATACTGATTTGAAGTAGAGATATGTGAAAAACTCTCCTCTTTTGAACAGCGATGGGTGGATACTTTGATTTGAGAAGCATGCTGATATTTTTCTATGGGGCCAGATAAATTTGCAATGATGAAGTGGGTGCAGTACAAGGTGCTTACTGGTGACGCCCCTCCAATCCATGCTCAACCCTATCAAAAGTCTAGGGTCAATGAAACTAAAATAAAGAAAGAACTAAAGCAACTCCAGGACGCCAGATTGCTGAAACCATCACAAAGATCCTGGACCTCGCTGTTTCTGCTTGTAAAAAAGGATGGAGGACATCAGATGGTAATGGATTATCACTGGCTAAATGCCATCACAAAAAAGGAAGGCTACCCCACTACCCCAAAGTGATGATTTATTATGTTAAATAGTGAGATTGCAGTTTTTTTCAGCATTGATCTCACCAGAGGGTATTGGCAGATTGAGCTTGTTCCAGATGATAGGTAGAAATGCACACTTAAAGCGAGTAAAGGGTTATTTGAGACCACTCACATGCTTCAAGGGCTATGCAACGCCCCAGCCATGTTTCAAAGGGCGATGGACTGTCTTTCTGGGACATTTATTAAAAAACATGTGTACTGATTTTTAGAAGATTTGATGGTATTCTCCTGTACTGTGAAACAACATCTAACCCATCTAAAGGAGCTCTTGAACGTCTTTGCTCTTCTTCACTGAAAATAAAGACTTCCAAATGCCAGTTTTTCCTGACCTTATTATTTCCTCAGGAATAAGGTTATCCAAGAGGGAATCTCGCCACTACCTGAAAAAGTGATTACTGTTGAAAAGATGACTTGACGGAGCAGTTTAAGTGATATATAAGTCTTTCTCATAATAGTAAATCACTGACAATTTATTACTCACTTTAATGAAATTCCAAACAGCCAACTATTTGCTTCATAAAGAAGTCCCATTACAATGGGAAAAATACCCAACAGCAATCCTTTGATGCTCTAAGGAAGGCTCTTATTACCGCTCCTGCATTGGTGTACCCCAAGTTTGACAAAATTCATCCTTTTACTGATGCTAGCGACGTGGCTGTGGGATACATCTTAGATCAACTTAATATAAATTAGGTTGACCAACCTATAGCATATTCAGCAAGACTTTACCTTGGGCAGAAAGAAACTACAGCATAACTGAACACAAGAGTCTGGCTGTCCTTTTGGCCATCAAATATTACCTTCCCTTCCTCTATGGGAACCATTTCACTGTAATGATGAACCACGCCTATATACAGTGGCTACAACCAATGAAAGATGTCATTTATGATAACCCATTGGACACTCAAACTTAAGAGTTACGATCTTTCAATTGTCCACTATGATGGAATGGTGCATTAAAACGCTGATGGATTATTCCAGTGTTGAAGTTTTGCCTACTTCAGATTTGCTGGTTCTTCTTCTTAAATAAGTTGGAGTTTCAAGCGCCTATTGTATAATACAATAGACCAGACGGTGAATAATAGTCAAGATATAAACTCCTTGGAAATGACACTTCAAAGCTGTATTCTTCTGTCATTTACTTGGACAATGGCTCTCCGCTTTTTCTTCTAATATCATGTAATTCCTTGATTAATACAACGAAAAAGTATTAGATACAAAAAGCTTGTATATTAAACTATTAAGATGTAGTGATAAACAATTGTGTTTAATTTATGAAAAAACTTGGATATAATCTATAGGGTTCAATGTTAACCACATCTTACCCATGGCGCCTCATTTCTCATTGGAACTTAGTTGTCATGTGCACATGACATAATAGTGGGGACCAACCCCAAAGATAAGGCTGGTCGCCAGGAGGTCCAGAGGGTGAAGTTACAGGCCCTTCCTGACCTGAGGCACACCCTGGACCAAAGCTGGGTTCAGGAAAAATATGCTTAGGTTGGGACTAGTGGTGTGCCAAACGCCCAGCCCTTGACGTCAAGCCAGGCGTTAAAATGAACAAACTACCAAAATAAAAGTTGACAGTTCAATTCAGTTTGTCAAGGAACGGGGTTTGAAACCTATTCCCTTTATGAAATAATGTGCTTGGGTCGAATTCAACTTCAATTGATTACTTGAGTGAAGTCAGTTTTGGCCTATTCAACTAACTTGGATAGCAGTGTTGCCCTATTGGTGAGTCAGTGCTTGGGCCCATGGCGGCATAACTACTATTCCCCCGTTTAAACTTAAATACATCTTCCCTGACCAACATTCCTTGTTGGTCGACTTTCCTAATTAACCTTTTACCCATTTATGTTATTTTAAAATTTTATGATATTCCAAACGCTCCTGTGCATGAAACTCTTCGAGGAGGTCTCACTCTCCGTTACCCTTGCCATTGCAAGCACCTTGCAGCTCTCAACTCGTGCACCATTTTTTCGCCCAGGTTCCCTCCAACCTGGGCCACTTAGCCCCTTTCAATATGTGTAATGCGTCACTTTTAATGGGGTCGTAATCATAAAACTCACCTTTCTATGCCTAAGCTGTTATTGCTCCAGCACCCTCTAATGGGCTCTAATGACTTTGGCACTAATGGCTAGTATTCTGTCATTGGCCTTACACTATGCACTACCACGCTGGGAACAGGAGAGTTATAGATGCTTTCCTTACATTAGTCAACCAACCCTTTTTTCTTATGTGCATGAACTTTTCTATGTGGAACTTTTCCAAATTGGAAACAGTGGCCGTCAGCTGTGGGCTTCAGCTGTTGCTAGCTGCACCTCTGTTTCCTCTTTTTCCTTAAGGTTGGAGCAACTTGACGTTATTATGGTTGCCTCCAACTGGAAAATATCCACCATTCATGTTTGTACCTGGTGGATTCGGACGCTTTGAGGTCCAAAAGTGGTGATTCCCCAACTTTCCGCCAAATTTGTCAATGTCAGATTAAATAAATGAGTTTCCTTTCACCTGCACTTTCAGCCGATGCCATCAGAATTGGCGCAGATGGGCCTGGGGGTGTTGGCCATGGATAACGTCGGGCATTCCATTGCAGTTCAAGGGATAGGTTCATTCACATCTAAAAACGCATTTTATAATGCAAGCCTGAGATATATCTCTGAACCATATTGGCCTTCTCATGGTTCAGATCTGGAACCCATTCCTGTGTATGTAATCACACCAGAAAATCCCCGTTTGACCTCTTCCATGATTCGCAGCACTCAGGAAGTTGAAAAAGAACTGCGCTTACAATATGAAAACGTTTATGCACCTGCAGAAGGCATGGAGGGGTATGCGGCCTCAGTAGTAAGAGTTGCCAACTATCCCTCCCCCTTCTTTGATTCCCAAACCTACCCTTATGGTTTGCTCAAGCCAGAAGAAAATTTAGGTGAAGTAGGAGCGTTTTCTGCTTTGAATAATTCCCACTCTGGATACTTCCTCTTGACTGCTACCCTTACATCCTCTCTTGGTAAGCTCAGCACAACTATTTTAGTGGATAACGGTGCCACAAATAATTTTATTGACCAAGACCTGGCTGACTACCTTGAGTTGAGTTACTCACCAGGTTGTATGGCGAGAGGTGGGGCTTCTCAAGGTATCCCTATGCTGAACGTCATAGGGTTGGTGGACTACCAGATGGGCGCCTATCTTCTGTCCAAACATTTTCAAGCTATCAAGCACCTCTTGTTCCCCATTATTTTGGGGGTTGAGTGGTGGCGGAAGTTTGACATCTGGACTAATTTGAAAGAAAACACTTTATCCTTGTCTTTGACAAACGGTCACCAGTTGATTGTTCCCTTGTCAGAGGATAACGTCCAGGGACCATTACCTCATTGGCCCAATGTTCCCACCCTTATCTTGCTCCTTTGCTGAAGACCCTCTCCTCCGTGAGATTTTCCTTACCTTCCTGTTTGTAGGGTTTGGAATCCTCTTTTGATGCAGCATCCGCCAACGCACTCCCTGAGCACTCTGAGTTTAATTGTGACTTCAAGCTCACGGTGGATCTGGTGCATATATCTTCCCCAATTTACCCATTAACTTTCCAGGAGGAATAGGCGTTGTATGTGTGGATGAAGAACAGTTGGCCAAAGGTGCGATTTTTCAGCGTACCTCCCCTGTGTGCTCCCCCCTTCTCTTTGTGGAGAAGTCTGATGGTACTCTACGCCCATGTGTGGACTATGGGAACCTTAACAATGTCACTGTACCAGACCTCCATCCCATCCCTTTGGATTCACAGATTGCGCTTTATGTGGAGAAGGCGAAGGTCTTCTCTAAGCTGGATTGCCTCAATGCGTTTAATCAGATCCGGATAAAGAAGGGCCAGGAGTGGTTAACCGCCTTCTGCACCAGAAAAGGAACATTCCAGTTTTGGGTCATGCCCTTTGGGCTTAAGAATGCCCCTGCCATCTTTCAACGCCGCATTGATGCAGCGTTGGGGGACCTGTTAGGGGTATGCGCGGTTGCCTACATGGATGATATCCTGGTGTTTTCCCCTGATCAGGAGTCCCATGCAGTCCACCTTTGGAAAGTGGTGGAGCGGTTAAAGGCATCCAGCCTTACGTTGAAAAGTTCAAAGTGCGAGTTCTTCAAGTCCCGGGTCATGTTTCTGGGCAACGTCATGTTTGACCAGGGACACATGGTAACTCCAGACAAGGAGAAGGTGATTCGTGAGTGGCCTACCCCCAACTTGGTCAAGGAATTGAGGAGCTTTTTGGGGATGTGCATGTTCCTCAAGAAGTTCACTCCCACTCTATCTGAGGTGGCGGCTCCCCTATACAAGGCTAGAGATGCCAAGGTGCTTCAGTGGTCCCCCATTTTTAGAATGCTTTCCAAGCAGTGAAGTGCACCCTGTTGTCCACGACTGTTCTTCGCTATGTTGACCCTTCAAAAGAGTTCATTGTGTCTACTGATGCCTCCAACTTCACCATAGTGGCGCCTTGCTACAAGTAGGTGAAGATGAGATAGAGCATCCGGTGGGATTTACTTAGGAAAATGTCTTTGCCAGAGTTGAAGTACGCCATTTATGACAAGGAGTTACTAGCAGTGGTGGAGGCGCTGACATATTGGCATCACCACTTGCATGGCTCTACCCAACCATTCCGCATATTTGAAGACCACCAAAACTTGCTGTACTACCGCGCTCCTCATGTCCTAACCCCACAGCAGATCCGTTGGTATGAGACCCTTGCCCAATTTGCATTCACATATGAGTTCACCAAGGGCAAGGATAATGGTTTAGCGGATGCTTTGAGCCGCAACCCTGCATTAGCCCCTGAAATCAAGGAGGTGGAAGTTCACAACACACAGGTTATGATTCCTCCAAGTAAAATTCTGTTGCTACTTCCCTCTATCCTGGCTAACGGGCAGCGCTTGCACCTCTAGTAAACATGGAGGAATATGGTATCTTAAGAAAGGTCGTTCTCTCTCAGCCGCTGTTGGGCGAATATGCCATGGTACTTTCAAAGAGCGCTTCAAACCAAGAGGATCTATCCAGGAGCTATCATGTAAAGGATAGGATGGTGTGGTTCCAGGGACGCCTTTGGGTACCTGCTGGACCACTGCGACTGTAAATCATCTGGGACCATCATGATGGTATCACCATCGGTCATCTGGGAAAAGCAAAGACCTTAGAGTTGATATGTCGCACACACAATTGGAAGGGCTTGCCTGCTCAGGTGGGGCGGTATTGTAAGGAGTTCCTGGTACGCAACCAGATGAAACCCAATCGTCAACCTTTAGCAGGGTTGTTGGTACCAGTCCAAAAGGCTGATGAGCCCTGGACTTCAATCTCAGTTGGATTCAATGTGGAGTTACCAGTCTTGGATGGTTATGATGCCATCATGGTAGTGGTGGACCGGTTCACGAAATTTGCCCACTTTATTTCTTGCAGAACCACCATAACCGCAGCTGAGATGGCTAGACTTTTCGTCACCCATGTGTTTGCGCTCCATGGGGTCCCCTAAGAAACAGATCAGTGACTGGGGCCCTCAGTTTACCTCCATTTTTTTGGGAATAGTTGTGTAAGACTCTTCAGATTCGCCCTTGCCATTCAACTGCCTATCATCCCCAATCAGATGGGCAGACTGAACGAGTGAACCAGTGCTTGGATCAGTTTCTGCGGTGCTACACTGCTGCAGATCATTCAGATTAGGCTTCTCACCTTCCCATGGCCCAGTTTAGCTACAACAATATTTTACACTCCTCGATTGGTTGTTCCCTGTTTTTTGCTAGCCAAGGCTTTAACCCCGCCTTTAACATGGAACCCAGCTGTGGGTCTAAGGTTGAAGCGGTGGTGGACTTTGCCAAGACAATCAAGAAGGTCCACCAGGGGGTTTCCACAAGCTTGGAGGCGGCAATTCAGGTGTATAAGGAGAACGCTGATGGGAAGCGCTGAGTGGGTCCTGCATACAAGGAAGGGGATCTCATGATGCTTGATTCTCGTAACATCCCAATCAAGCAGCCATGCAACAAGCTAGGACCATAGAGGATTGGCCCCTACCGCGTAGTTAGAAAGGTGGGACATGCTTCATACCAGCTAGATCTTCCCTCCTCATTCCAGATCTTCTCTGTGTTTCATGAGAGCAAACTTACTTTGTTCAAGGGCCCCCACCAGAGACTCCTGAGGCTTATCTCGTGGATGGGGCGCCAGAGTGGGAGGTGGAAGAAATAGTTGCCTCTCGCCACATTAAAAGAAGACTCGAGTACCTGGTATCCTGGAAGGGCTTTGATGCTGCAGAGAACAGTTGGGTTCCAGTGCACAACTGCGTGCATGCCCAAGATCTGATTGACGCCTTCCACCAGTGTTTCCCCCAGGCTGCTGGATCCCAACCTAAACCGACTGTTGCCGTCATGAAGTTGGCCCCTGCTCACAAGAACTTTTCCCTTGTGCAAGCCCCTGGAGGGGGGTTGAGCCCCTTTGGGAGGAGAGGGTAATGTCATGTGCACATGACATAATAGTGGGGACCAACCTAAAGACAAGGCTGGGCGCCAGGAGGCCCAGAGGGTGAAGCTGCAGGCCCTTCCTGGCCTGAGGCACACCTTGGACCAACGCTGGGTTTGGGCAAAATATTCTCAGGTTGGTACTAGTGGTGTGCCAAATGCCTAGCCCCTGACATCAAGCCAGGTAATAAAACGAATGTTCTACCAAATGAACACAGATGGTTCAATTCAGTTTGTCAAGGAACGGGGTTTGAAACCCATTCCCTTTACGAAATAATGTGCTTGAGTCGAATTCAACTTCAATTGATTACTTGAGTGAAGTCAGTTTTGGCCTATTCAACTAACTTGGATAGCAGTGTTGCCCTATTGGTGAGTCAGTGCTTGGGCCCATGGTGGCATAACTCCTATTCCCCCGTTCAAGCTTAAAACATCTTCCCCGACCAACATTCCTTGTTGGTCGACTTTCCCAATAAACCTTTTCCCTGTTTACATTATTTTTAAAATTTTATGATATTCCAAATGCTCCTGTGCATGAACCTCTTTGAGGAGGTCTCACGCTCCGTTACCCTTGCCATTGCAAGTACCTTGCAGCTCTCAACTCGTGCACCGTTTGTTCGCCCAGGTTCCCTGAAACCTGGGTCATTTAGCTCCTTTTGATATGTGCACCGCGTCGCTTTTAATGGGATTTTTATCATAAAACTCGCCTTTCTATGCCTAAGCTGTTATTGCTCCAGAACCCTCTACTGGACTCTAATGACTTTGGCACTAATGGCTAGTTCCCTGTCATTGGCCTTGCACACCATGCACTACCACGCTGGGAACAGGAGAGTTATAGATGCTTTCCTTACATTAGTGAAACACAATAAATTCATCTGAGGGTATACAATTCTTTAGACTCTGGGTTAACTCACATGGCCTAAGGGTCAGTGTCAAACTGACAAACATCTCAAGACAGCGTTTCTGACGCATTTTCAAATAGCTGAACCATCACTCCTCTCAAGCAATTGGTGCACATTCCAAATCTTTTGTACCACTAATTAAAAATTAATTTGATCGAAAACTCAATTGACATTAAAAGCTATTTTTGATATAGACCAACAAAGCCCACAAGCCCAGGCATTAAGTTGACTATTATTAAGTCTGACTTAACCAACAAAGCCCTTGGGCCCATGCCATCATAGTTGGTTATTATTAAGTGGAATTGCTAGGGTGCGGATCCCAAGCTTTGCATAATCTTAGGATATTTCTGATCCATAATCAATGATATCTTTAATATAATCCATAATAAATTAGGAATAATCTAATATTTAATATGTCCCTATTGAATTACCCATTGATTAGGTCCAGTCGACTACTAAACACTTCCCCTTACTTGACTGGATAAAGGCGGCGGGCACCCTTATTTCTGGGTCACAATGTCCAACTTCTTGCAATCTATGAAGTATGAGCACTATGTCAATAACCTTTTGGCCTTGGACAAACGAGTCTTCTTAAAATCTGAGTATTCCATGCGACATGCCATAGTAAACTCAGGCTTGTTGCTTTTGATCTCAAGCTGGTTCAACCACCTATGCTTTAACAGTACCTGAGGCTTAGCTTAGCATCTTGCTGTGACTTCAGCAATCATTGATGAGCCTGAGCAGGCCCCCTTGGCTTCAAGTTCTGCCCAATGAACATCCTGATAGATCAAGCGAGATCCTTCTTTGACCGTCTCCTTAACTCTTCAGACTTCTGAAGCTGGTCAGCACAAAGAAACCCTCATCTAGCATCAATCTGCTTTGTATAAGGATCTACTTCCTGACTTCTTTTTCTCATTTTTTCAAGTATTCCCTTCCTCCAGTCTTATTTTTCCCTATGCGCGGGCAGTGTGGCTTTGTCAGGTTTTGAACTCAATTTGATATCAGAATTTTAGAAGCCAACTTGTTGTCCACACTTGCCTCTGAGCCTGAGGTTTCCTAATTCAATATTTTAAGGCTAATCAAGCTTTTATTTTCATTAACTTAGTAACTAGGCTTTGGTGAAAACCAACTGTGGTACATACTAAAATACATGTCCCATTGGGCCTCAAAACTCAGGTTTTAAAATATTGGAACATCCTAGTAATATACCGAGCCCTTTGCAAAAGCCTGGCAAAAGGGCTTCCCAAAAATACATCCCTCAGATGGCTCTTCTGAGCACTTGTGTTCGCTTTCCTCCTTCCTCTCTTTTCACTGTGACCATGCCTGACATGTGCAGGGTATTAGATGAGGCTTGTTTGCAGATGTTTTGTATTAGAGTGTTTCTCCCCCCAATCTACCCCTGTCTTGAAAGCGTTCTTGATGACATTATCTTCCTTTCTGCATCATTTTCTCCAGAGTCAAACCTTTATCCTGTTCCAAAGTCCCTTCCAATGGTTGTTTCCTTTAGTTCAATGGCCTTTCCTAAGCCAACCAGGCCAGCATTCCTGGTGCCGAGCCTTTTTGGGCTTGGCGCATCTCCAATAGGGTCTGGATAGTTGAGACATGTATGAGATTTGCAAGACTCCTATACCACTACAGGCTTCCCTGGCTTGATCTCACTCTCCACCCCCTCTCAAAAAAGGTTTATCTAGCCCTACTGGCGACTAGGCCTCAGAATCTATAAAATTTATTTCTTATGCTCTAATCATTAAAGTCTTACTTTCTTCCCCATGTATGCAATCTGATTTTATTTATATTTTATTATAGTTCATCATGATTATTATTCTTTTTTCTTTTTTGCTACTATTCTTTATGATATGGACAAAGGAAATTAACGTGTACTTGATTCACAACCCAGCCGTCTTAATCCTTAATGGTATATACATCTTTGGATGATTTCTACAATATAATAGTTGGACTTTTCTAAAATGAGGCCAGCTTGTGCGCGCGGCCTGCGCTATTAGTGTCACAATATACTACTAAGTCTCCTTCCTTGAACTTAGACACTGTAGCTCATTTAGCATCATCATAGCTCATCTGACTAGTTTTTTTACTAATCACGTTATGATAGGCTTCAGATTGCAACTTGATTAAGGTCTTTGCTAGTTGCTCATCATAACTTTTTGGCTAATTGCCTCAGTTGAACTAAGTACTGAATATAATAAGGGAGGTATAGCAGGCTGTCTACCATACAGAAGTCAAAATGGAGAGTGGCTCGTGCTGCTGTGGTGCCCAATGTTATATGCAAATACAGAAGCACTAATAGAAGTATCCCATTGCAAAGGCGCTGTGGCTGCATTTTTGCACAATATTCTGATCAGAGTGCATTTACTCATTCTACCACACCATTATTCTCAGGATGTATGGTGTTGACAACACTCCCTTGATGGACATCCACTCATTTAACTGTTGCACATCTGAGAAGTAAATTTCGTGCCATTATCTGTCAAGATCTTTTTAAGGGCATCCATGCTATTAAATAATACTATACATAATACAGTTGGCAGTAGTAAAAGCCTCAACGTCTTGAATTGCTCTAGCTTACATCCATTTTATCAGATGGTCAATAGCAACAATTATGTATTTGTCGCCTAGGCTACTCACAGGCAAAAGGCCAACTACATCAATTGACTTGGTATGACAGTCCCAGTCAATTTTGATCAAACAATACTTCACATCCAACTTTAAAGGCTTTGTGATTTGGGATGAATGACATTTAAAGAGTATGTATTGGATATCAAATCTCAAGGAATCCCAATAGTAACTAGATAGGATTAAATATAGAATTTTGGTCAGTCCTCCGTGCCTGATGGCCTTGTGGGCTTGTGTAATAATCTCCATTCGGTCTGAAGGTTTTAAAATTTTTCTACGCTGCCCCTCAGGCTTGAGCTTGTATAAAACTCTATTCCAATATTCCGTGTTGGTTCATGCTTTTTCAATTGCCTTTTGTACTTCAGGCGGCTCATCCCCATACTTTTGAGTAATTATTTCTCATAAAGTTCATTGGCCAAACTGCTCAGGACAGCTACAATAGGAAGTCGCAATAGCCTATCTGCATTTTGATGGGCTGCTCCAGCTCTATTAATAATTTCATAGCACTATGCCTGTAATTTCAGAGCCCTGCGGGTAAATTGTCCCTCAGGCTCCTTGAGATTGTGGAGCCATCATAATGAGTTGTGATCCGTCACTACTTGAAACTTGGTGCCATGAATGTACACCCAAAATCATTAACAAGCGTAGATGACAGCCAAACACTCTTTCTAGGTCACCGTATAATTATGATCATGCTTATTTAGCGTCCTGCTGCAATAAGCAACCAGATTCTCCTTGCCATCATCCCCAATCTGAGATAGCACACCCCTAATTGCAGTCAATGAGGCGTCAGCTTGTATTATAAAAGTCCTGCTGAAATCTGGATATTGGAAGACAGGCGCCGTGCTCGTTGTAGATTTCAAAGCCTCAAAGGCTTGGTGCCACTCATATGCCCATCAAAAACGAACTCCTACTTTTAGTAAATGGATTAGGGGCTCAAAATTCCTCAAAAATTTTCATAGACCTTTTTATAAATCTTTGAAAGTGTCCTACCATGCCTAAGCATACTTAAAAATCCCTCATACTCGTTGGAGTTGCATTTTTTAATCTCCTCCACCTTTTGAGGTGAAGCCGCAAGCCCTTGGAATTATAGACAACCCCAAGGTATTCCAATTGTTCTTTAAAATTTTGACATATTCTAGGTTTTATCTTCAGATTGGCTTTCAACAGCCATTTGAACACTTGTTCAAGGTGCTCCAGATGTTTAAAAAACGTTTGAAAAAAGGCATTAATATCTTTCAGGTACACCAGTATGCAGGATAATTTAAGGTCACCCAAATTTGTGTCCATTGCGTGCTGAAAGATCGCCGGCACATTTCACAGCCCCTGTGGCATGCACATTGGTTGAAACAGCCCTTAAGCAATCATCACACACTTCTCCGGCTTCTCTTTAGGCAGTTCAATTTGCCAGTGTCCAGAAATAAAGTCCATTGCAGTAAGATACTTTGCCCTTCCTAGAAGGTCCAGGGCATCATCAATAATGGCCAGCGAATTTAAATTCTTTTAATGGTATTGAGGCGACAATAATTGATTACAACTAATTGCTGCCATCTTTTTTACACTATCAAAACTGGCTGGCCCATAAGCTCTTCAAGAGAACAATCATTCCACTTTATAACAATTTGTCTAGCTCTTCTCTGACTACTTTGTCACTATCCCAGGGTGCTAGATTGGCCTCTTTCTAATAGGCACATGTTCTCTGGTGTCAACGAAATGCCATACTCCTTTTGCACAACCTAAATCATGGTCATATTTAGCAGATATTTTGGAGTATTGTTCAAACAACTTCAGTGCTTCATCCTTCTGTTATTATGATAATCCAGTAAATGACTCTCAGGGAATTACATTATGTGCCCTAAGGGTCTCAATCAGAAAACTGAACTTGGATAAATTGCTAAATTTGACAGCTACTTTTAACTCATCCCTTGATCAGATACACAAATGCAACTACTTAATATTTCTTGACCCTAATAATTCGGCTGGTCAAATTTTCTAATAAGACATTGTTTCCCCAAGCCCTGGTATAAGTATTCCAGGCGCTACAAAAGGTTCCATCCAAAAAAATTCCAAGGGGGGTACAACCTCCCCATATAGTCTTTCTGGAATATCCAGCATAGTCCCAGTCCTTATAAATAGTTGATGGCTTGGAGCTATTATTGCATCCTTATTCACCCATAAAGGTATTTCTCAATTTTTGTTTATGGCAGTTGGCATGGGGAAGCTTTAATTTCCCCGCTAAATATATCATACTGTTAAGATCCCATCAGCATAAGATATATTAGTAAAGTTTTGTGACAGCTAGTGTGCTTTATATTGTCAAAAGAGTAATAAATTGGAAGTGATTGGCCCAATATCATCATGATGTTTTCTTTTTAAATTGCATAAGATCATGTCACGATTCTGATATGATTGTACAATAAGCCCTGTTTCAATATAGTGGAACAAATGGAATCCTCCAAATTGCATTGAGTATTATAATTCAAGCGCCTCAAAATGAGGCGATATTAGGTTATTGGGAAATCAGCTGAATTGGGTGATCATGAATTAACAAATGAAGAATTGAAGGAACCAATGAGATACAGTGAAGTGAATTACTAAGCCATGAAAGCGGTACCATGCAAAGTTGCTACAATACAAGCGGGATGAGATGATTAAGGAAGGGAGTTTGTTATTAGGTTAGAGCGGGTGAAACAGCGAGGATCAGCTGTATTAATTATAATAAATAAGGAGTGTAGTGGGGGCAAGTGCTCCATAATATTAATAAATTTTAGTTTATTTCTGTTGTTTCAAGGGCAACAACCTCATATCATTGGTACTATTGCTCAGTAATTCAAACCCTGTGCAAATCATTTACAGCGTATCTCATTGACAACGCCAATTTTATAGCAGTGGTGCTCACTACAGGGGGCCCATTGATCAATCACATACACTGATAAGCACTCTTAGTCGCTGGCCATTTCATATCTGGCTTGCTTTACTAGGGAATTCTCTCAACACACTGCACCTGTTGAATATGCAGAACTCAAGATTGCCCTTGATGCTGTGCTTAAATGGAAAAATGAGTTTTTGCAAGAACATTGTATTGACAAGCTGCCTTCGTTTGATTGCAATGGAAACATTCATGGATTCTTTAAATGATTTGAGCTTGAAGTAGAAGGAGCTTCAGATCAGCGGAAAGCCAAATTGCTAATGTTCGCCCTGGATGTTGAAGCGCTGACCAAGTTACTTGCTATCTTCCCAACAGTTACGTTATTTATCAAAAAGTGAAGGATACTGTGCTATGGTTGTTTGGAGGAACTTTAATAATGACGCAACGGAAGGCTGAGTTTTTAACCATTGGGTTTCAATATAATGAGACCCTCACTGCATTTGCTGACCGGTTCTAAGCAGAAGACCATGTGTTAATTGAGGCAGGATATTTATCTGAATATGACATATGCATAGCGTTGACCTCTGAAGTGAAACCATATCGTGAGCTTTATAATGCCTTGGCTCCATATTTAAAGGTTGATGTATCCTTGCTTAAATTTATTCAACTTTTATGCCATCTATCCGCTACCTTCCCTCCACCCAATATAGAGCAGAAACCTAACGCCTCCACTGCTAGTTTTTTTATCCTGAGGAATTATCCCTCCCTTTTCAGCATCCAGTTGGCATCCCTGGGCCTTATTATCATTACAAGCCTCGCTTCCAACCAAGTTGCCAACATCAGTTCGCCTATCAGGAGGGGCTGGGTTACACTGTTTGATCCAGCCCAACCCTTGGGGTGGTTCCTTTTACAACAATCAAGGTCATAGGTCTTATGGAATTGATTGCTTTTTGTGTGGTCGCCTTGGGCACCTGGCTAGAAGTTGTTGTAATCATCGGGGTCAGTACCCAACGCAGGAGCAGTATCACCAGGTAAAAGTCAGAGCGGAGTAGAGATGGGACTCTCTATCTCCGCTATCCTGACCCAAAACGCTTACTGGAACCTATTTCTGTACCTTCAGTGGAAGCTCCTCAGTACAATGGTGCCTTCTTATATCAGCAACTGGTTGGAGGGATGAATGTGCTGACATTAACGCAATTCATGGACATAGCGGAATCAAACTCTCAGGAACAGCCAAAGCCTTATGCTTGTTAAATGTTTGATCACCTTTCTACTGACAAACCAGATCCATTAGCTGATGCACTTCTCTTGAAAGGAGTAAGCATGGCCCTCCCTGTGGACGCTATTGTTAAAGTCTACCCTAAACTGGGGAAGGATATTATGAGCTTCCTTGGAAAAAAAGATCCGTTAAATGTTCATGTCTTAAAACATTCAGATGCATTTTACTCTGAGTTACTTACTGTGATACTGTCATAGAAAAAACTGGGGTTCATGCGATATTTGATACTGGTGCCCCTAATCAACATTGTATCCTTAAAGTTGGTGTCAAAGTTGGCATTAAATCCTAACATGGAGCATCATATGGTGTATGGGACCTCAAGCACAGAGAGAACGGTCTTTGAAAAAGCATGCAGCGCGCTACCATTGCAGTTTAGGTTGATTGTCATTGTAGCCCAGGCTATAGTATTATCAAACAATAACTATGACCTGTTAATTGGAACCACTTTTATGCGCTACTTTGGGGCTGTTGTTGATATGACCGCGGATACATTTAAAATTATAAGGCAGCGGATCCCAATCTACCACTTCCATTGGAATGCCAAAGGATCTGGTACACATTAGTCACATTAACCTTGCTTACAGTGATGGAGTGGTTGAAGTTCGCTATAATCAACTAAAGAGCAAGACTCGGGCTCTTCCCCATCAAATGTATGAATATCAAGGGCTACCACTTAGAGCCGCTGGCTCTATATCTATTCCCTCTAGCCATCAAGCAATAACAACTGAGTTAGAGGTGAAAGTTCCTGATGGGCTATACGGGGAGGTCATTGGGCCCTATCAACAATCATGGCTTGAGCCCCACGTGGCCCCTGGCATTATACTCCCAGAACATGGTGATATCAAGGTCTTGGTAGCGAATTTTCAGGACAAGCCAATGAAAATCTGCCAACACCAAGTAGTTGCATTACTACATTTCATTCTATTTGAGGAGGTCCTCAGGATTCATGAGTTTGGTTCATTGGATGACTTTGGTCTTATCGTTGAAACACAGCCTGGCATAATCGCCGTTGTACCACGTGAAAATTTAATGGGGTTTACCAAAAATCAGAAAGATCGAGTGGAAGACTTATTTCAAAAATACAAAAAGATCTTTGCTGTCAATGATCATGATTTAGGGTGCGCCCGTGGAGTGACCCATCAAGTTGACACTGGGATCATTCCCCCATCAGATCTCATCCAATCCGCTGACCTAGAGCAGCGGAAGAAGTAGTCACAGCAGAAATTGATAAACTGTTGGAGCAAGGAATGCTTGAACCATCGAAGAGCCTATGGGCTTCTCTTGTCCTAATTGTCAAAAAAGGATGGTACTAAATGGGTGTACTAGACTACCGCAAGCTCAACAGTACTACAAAAAAGGACTCATACCCTTTGCCACAAATTGATGATGCGTTGGACCAGTTGGGGGAGCTTGGTACCTCTCCACGATGGACTTAATATCTGGCTATTGGTAGATTGAGTTACCTGCGGCGGAACAAGAAAAATGCGCCATTATCACATCAAAAGGGCTTTTTCAACTGACATGTATGCCACAAGGGTTGTGTAATGCTTCAGCTACCTTCCAACGGGCAATGAACACTATCCTTAGCAACTTGAAGCTGTCATGCGTTCTTGTATACCTTGATGATATTAACGTTTTCTCCCGCAAATTTTCTGAGCACTTAACCATTTGGAAGAGGTATTCCGCCAGTTGGCTGAGGCCAATATCAAAATAAAACCTCGGAAATGTCACTTTTTTAAGGATCAGCTAGATTACCTCAGTTTTGTAGTTGATGCAACAGGGCTGAAGCCCCAACCAGGTAAGGTGGAGGCCATTTGAAAGATGACTATACCAAGCAGTAAGCGAGATATACAAAAGGATGCCACGTTTGTATGGACGGAACACTGTCAACGCTCTTTTGATACTCTTCAAACTGCATTGATCAGTGCGCCAGTGCTACACTATTCAAATTTTGAAAAGAAATTTATTGCACAGATGGATGCATCTCTTTCCGCTGTGGGGCAGTTCTGTCCCAAAATGATGATGAAGGAGAGGAGCACCCTGTGGCGTACTGCAGCCAGAGACTATATAGCCATGAACGTAATTACACTGTGACTGAGCGGGAGTGCTTAGCAGTGATTTATGCATATAAGCAATTCAGAGTATATCTGCATGATGTAAGGTATAAAGTTGTAATGGATCATGTCTCATTACGCTGGTTGCAGAACCTTAAGGAGCTGGAGGGTTGTCTATCCCAATGGGATCTTAAACTACAGGCTTACAACTTCGAGATCCTTCACCAGCCAGGAGCAAAACACCAGAATGCAGATTGCTTGTCAAGGCTACCAACCATTGCAGTTATGGCGGATCTGAACGATATTATGTATGAAAAAATGCTCAGTGGAAAGTACAATGATGAGCTGCCCCAAGTTATCAAGGCGTTGAATGAAATGTGAGCCAATACTTTCCAGCAGAATGGTGAGTTGTACAAGCAGATTGGCAACTCCACAGTAAACTTCCCACGACCCTCAACGTGGCCTAACATTATTATGAGCGCACATAAAGCAGTTGAGCATGGTGGCGTGCGCAAGACATTGAAATTATTGGGGCCTCGGTATTACTGGGAAAGCATGAACTTCGATGTGCTTGATACTATCTCCTCCTGTCACCAAGCCAAAAGGAAAAGCCATTTCACTGGAAGACCTCATACCAGTTAGTGAAGCCACACTTTGCTTTAAATATGGTTTCCCTTGGTGTTGTTGGTCCTTTGCCAACCGGAGCTAACCAGTCTAAGTATATCCTGGTGGTAATTGACCACTTGACAAGCTGGGTTGAGGCGCGGGCCATTTAGGACCTGAGGGCAATTACTGTGGCTAAGTTTGTAATGGATTGTATTATTCAGCATTAAGGCTGTCCGCAGTTTAACCTTACTGACAATGGAGCTAATTTTACCTCCCACATACTTCCCAAGCTCAACGAGATGATGGCCATCCGTGGGGTTCTAACAACCCCATATCACCTGAGTCCAACGGAATGATTGAACGAGTCAATGGGACCCTGGTGAACATACTACGGAAGTTGGTTATGGATATGCCCTCTGATTGGATTACCCTCCTTTCTTTTGCGGTGTTTTCCTACAACATTAGCTATTATTCCGCCTTGGGGAAAAGCCCATTTCAATTGCTTTATGAATGGCACCCGCTTTGCCTGTACTCCTATATGCTTGTGTAGAGGACACCAGCGGAATGAATCCACAACGCTATTTGACCTCTCTAACAAATATGCTGATTAAATTACAAAATGAAGCGTACTCATTCAGTTTAGCCAAGAAAAACAAAAACCAGGCTGCTGATCAGGCATGGAGAAATGGCCTAGCACAATTCAAAAATGGAGACATGGCTCTATTCCACGATCAACATGGGCTCAGTCAGAAACACAAGTTGGTCAGTATCTGGATTGGGCCAATCAAAGTTATTGAAAAGACAGGTATAGATGTGTATACTATCAAGGACCCCACTAGCAGTCAGATTATCAATTGAGTGCATGCAAAGTTTCTCCAGGTGTATAAGCAATAAGAGCCTTATCATCCAGTCAAGGAGGGGGTAATGTTGTGATTCCAATATGACTGGATAATAAGCCCTGATTCAATATAGTGGAATGAATGGAATCCGCCAAATTGTTATGAGTATGATTAATTCAAGCGCCTCAAAATGAGGCGATATTGGGCTATTAGGAAATCGGCTGAATTCAGTGATCATGAATTAACAAATGAAGAATTGAAGGAACCAATGAGATACGGTGAAGTGAATTGCTAAGCCATGAAAGCGGTACCATCCAAAGTTTCTACAATACAAGCAGAGATGAGATGATTAAGGAAGGAGTTTGTTATTAGGTTAGAGCGGTGAAACAGCGAGGATCAGCTGGGATTTATTATAAAAAAATAAAGAAGTGTAGTGGGGGCAAGTGCTCCATTTATTAATAAAGTTTAGTTATTTCTGTTGTTTCAAGGGCAATGATCCTCATATCGTTGGTCCTATTGCTCAGTGGGTCAAACCCTTGTGCAAATCATTTACAGCATATCTCATTGACAACGTCAATTTTATAGCAGATCTCATAGGTCCTTAAAACTGGTTCCAATTAATATTTCATAATTGGCATTAGGAAGCACTATTGCAAGTGCAGCTACTACCAAAGCTCCAAATCGCAGTGGCAAGGCGCTTTAAGCCCCTTCACTCTTAGTGCTGTTAGGGCCCGCAGTCCCATATTTTCAATTTTGGTCAATGTCTGAGAAATTTTCAATTTCTTAATCAACTTTGTGGAGACAATGTTTATAGGTGCTCCTCTATCAACAATAGCTACAACGTTGATCTTGTTGACCAGAATATCCACTTAAGTGCACTTAGAGTAATAAGGATCAATAGAGTTTACTAAGTGATTATGGGAAGAATTTAAAGAGCTAAGAGTGTGCTTCAACGTATTTCCAATACTAGTAAAATTAACGATTAATGTGTCAATTGTCATAGCTATATTCACCCCTTTAAGCTTGGGGTATCTTCTGCATTGCTGGCCCTTCATTCGGAATATTCTCAAGTATCTGTTGTGCATAAATTTTAGTGATTACTTCAGAGGCTTCAGGTATGACAGCCTTACTCTGAGAGTGTTTTAACGCATGTACTTTTAAAATCTTCATTTGATAATAGAATAGAATTTGTTTCATTGGTAATAAAGGCCCCATGGCCTGCGTATTCTTTTCAATCAGGTGGGAAGAGTGTTTCTGACAAAATAGAGCTCCCGCATCTATTGTGCTTGTTCTTTTCCTCATCATGATCGTTATCTGGAAGGACTACATTGATACTACGCTGATGGTATCAGGAAGCAAAGTGTCCTTTAAGATTTCAGTTCTAGCACATAATCTTATTCAATGGGCGTGAGGCCCTTGTATTTGAGGTTTGCTCAGTTTTCACAGGAAGATCACTGTCAATATTCTTATTGGTTTCAAAGAGTTTTCAGCAAAGGCAGCAGGTCCTGATATGTACCCAGTATTAGGATGGCCATAATTTTTTGAACATTTGTTCATATAATCAACCAATTCAGACGTTGCACGGTTTTGCACAAAAGCAGACAATAAAGTGTTTGATAAATTTTGTTAAAGTTGTACTGCATGCTGTAATGCAATATAAGCATCAAAATCAACCATAGCCTTTGCGCCTAAAAGAACTTGAGCTTCGTGATAGAATTAATCCACAAATTTGTCGATCACTTTGTCTTTCTTATGAGCAAATGTTCATGAACTTAAATTTTCTAGTCAACATTCATTCTGGACCTCCAAATTCATAAGGTACGCCCTCTATGATTTCGGTGTAGGTTGAGTTTTCATCCATGTGAGTCATAATTAGCTCAATGCTCCATTAATCTAAGCAGTTGATTATAGTGGCCGCTTTATTGCGGTCACTGGCCCCATAAATGTCCATTTCAAAACGTTTGACAAATGTGGTTACGCTTCCATTCTTGCCAAAAGAATGCAGGTTTGCTGGTATGAAATTAGTGTTTTCCCAATCATGGTTATCACAATTACTTCTTTGCTGGCTAGAGCCAGGCTTACTAGGGCGTTGATGCACTGTACACGGTTTGAGGTGTGGGGGTTGGCCAATGCAATCATATTGCTAAGCATTTGTTGATGTGGCCCAGCGTCTGTTTCAGTAGCTACTTCCAAAGCTTTGCCCTCATAAATTTAGAAGTATTTACAGTCAATTGGTTCCTGGCACACTGGCAACACCCGTTGTACAAAGCTCAGATTTAATCATTGATTTCATTTTCCCAAAATGATATGATTTTGATTTCTTAACTTTAATTTCGCATTTTCTCATTCAAGCTAGTAGTTTGTATTTGCAAGATGGAAATTACTTGGTCCTTTTTCTTAAGTGCCTTCTTGCAATGGTTTACTTCTCCATGAAGAATATTGTTTGACTTGTTAATAGAGGTAACATCATCACTAAGTTTATTGATCTGTCAATTAAGATGATCAATAGAGTCTTGATTTTTTTATTCTCCACCCGTTGGCCTTCAAATTGTGTGTGCCAGTAGTTAAATTCTTGGTGTAAGCATCCTTCACCTGCGAAATTTGGGCACTCTGTCATTGATACTGGTCATAAAATTCATTTTTATGGCTTAATTGCACCTCTTGGTTTCGTGGTTAAGCCTCATGAACTCTGAATCATTAATGTAAATATGAGTGATATTGAAAATTCAAGATTTGGTAACTCCTCTTTCCTCCAAGAAGTTGTCAAAGATGGGATGCAATCTGTCATTTAGCTCTTGCGCTGATTCTGCTACCTGATCATTTGCCCAAGTGGCTAGATTATAATTTGCCTCCAGACTAGAACGGATCTCAGTGAAGTTAGCTTCCCATTGCTCATTCATGATTTGGACCGCCTGTCTGGTGCTGCATAAAAAGTTTATCACCTCAGTGATAGCCACGTGATGGCGGGAAATTGTCATCTGAGAATTTCTGGAGGTAGGGTGTACATATTCAATTAAGTAATGGGCGATATTCTCTATCCCAATTAAATTGCTTTGGATTTGAGCTACACTCAATTGATGATGAGCTAGATATCTTATCCATAACCCATCTTGCTGTTGTTGGCAATAAAAAGGATTGCTACTATTGTCCATGGGCCCTTGTCCCATTCAATACCCTCTTAACAACTGATGTTAAAGACATTCCAGCTCTTCATGTGAAATAGGTTTGTCAGGGTAGATAATATTGGGTATATTGTTCCAGCTAACCTGGGACACAATTAGATCAGTATTCCCATTGGGCCCAGTAATAGTTCTGAATAATTGATTGGAATTGCTCCCCTGTTCAGCGTGGTCACCATATGCAGTCCCAGGCCATGAGCGCCACTTGTTGAACTTTTGGCCTACTTTAGATGGGCTGGTTCCTCTTCTGAGATAAGTCAGAGTTTCGAGCGCCTATTGTATGGAGACAATAGACCAGAGGTGAAAATAATAAAGGTATAAACTCCTTGGATTTATCACTTTGAAGCTGTATTCTTCTGTATTTTACTTGGACAATGGTTCGCTGCCCTGATCCTTTTGATCCCAAGTAATTCCTTGAATAATAAAATAAAAAAAGTAAATACAAAAAGCTTGTATATTAAACTATTAACTTGTAGTGATAAACAAATGTTTTAATTTGTAAAAAAAACTTGGAGATAATTTATAAAATTTGATGTTAACAACATCTTACCCATGACGACTCATTTCTCATTGGCACTTGGCCAGTGAAACACAATAAATTCTTCTGAGAGTCTACAATCCTTTAATCTCTGGGGTAGGTCAAACAGCCTCAGGGTCGGTGCCAAACTGAAAAACATCTCAAGACAGAGTTTCTGACACATCTGCAAATAGCTGAGCTATCACTCCTCTCAAGCAATTGGTATCACATATGAAGGCGATTCATACCACTAATTTGTAAATAATTCAATTAATAAACTTATTTGAATTGAAAGCTAATCCAGACATAGACCAACAAAGCCCACAATCCCAGGTCATTAGTTGACTATTATTAAGTCTGACTTAACCAACAAAGCCCTTGGGCCCATGTCATCTTAGTCAAATATTATTAAGTGGAATAGCTAGACCTTGGATCCCAAGAATTGCATAAGCTTAGGATATTTCTGATCCATAATCACTGATTCTTCATTATAATCCATAATAAATTAGGCTTAAGCTAATAATGCTATGCTCCTATTTAATTACTCATTAATTAGGTACAGTCAACTTCTCAACACCGAGCTGCCCATACTGGCACTCTATGCTTCAGAAGAGGATCAGATCTATAAACTCATTGCAAAACCTGAGGAGTATAGTTGAAAAACCTGGTGATAAAGCAGCAACTTAAGAAAATGGCTGAGCAGAACCGTATTGAAAAAGAACTATTGTGTAAACAAGTTGATACATCTTGGATGCTGTATGTCTGATCAGCTGCCAGAATGAAGTCCGCTCTAGAGAAACATATAATTGTTGGACATGGTGCGGTAAGGAAGATCTATCAATGGTTGAAGGAACGTTGTTACTGGGATTGGATGATTGAGACCATCCAAGACATCATCAATATCTGCTTCACGTGCACTAACCAAAGGCCTTCAAATCTGATATATCAACATCAGATCCTGGATTGCACAGCCCTATATGCCACAGTTAGTATCAATGTTATTAGCCCCTTGCCTACGGCATTATATGGTCTTCGCTACATAATCTTAGCAGTTGACCACTTTATGAAATGGGTAGAGGCAGTCTCCATTGCCTCGCCCACCTCTAAAGCAACCGCATCCTTCTTACTAAACATGACTTCTCTCACCATGGTAGGCCCAAGGTGCTGCTCTCTGATAATGGTACCAACTTTGTTTCTCAAGTGTCTCCAAACTTAAAATTGCTTATGAGCACCTGTAATTCTTTTATAGCAGCCTACCATTCTGCTACAATAACTATATATACTTAGCAAATGGTTTTCTAGTCGCCATCCTATGTAGGATAGCTCAGTATGACCTTTCAGGATGGAATGAATACCTACTGTAACAAATCAGAAAAACCCCCAGTTCTGATTGCCATATAATTTTTACATATTTGTTTGGTGCACCGACAAGCAACCAAAGCGGCCTAACTAAGTAGGGATAGGTTTGGGGCACTGACAAGCATCCAAAAATTTACCTCTCATTGGTTGGCTATGTAAAGGTAGAATAGTGGTTGGTCTAACCTAACCACACGAAAGCTTCCTTGAAATGGAAACACCCAAAAAGACCACAGGTATGTGAGGTATGCAAATCCCAAAACATCCTTTATTTTTATTATGGACCATAAAAACGAAGGTGTCCACTGACCAGAGCTCATCTGGGGAGCAACCGACAATGCTCCCCAGGAAGGGACATGCTAGGGCGAGAATTCCAAAGTAAACTTTGGAATGGGCAGGTGCGCCTTATAAAGGCAGCGCTTTGGGGGCCTCACCCGAGTTATTGATTAGGCTTGCACAAGCCTAATCTACAACTCAGGCAAGGCACAGCCCAGCGCCCAAAATGATCAAACTAAATATGTTTTATATGATTTGACTCAAATTCAGAAAATCTGAATCCTAGTCAAAATGTACAATCTAGACAAATCTCAATCATTACATTACCCCCCACTAGAGGAGGGCCCCTCCCCAAAGAGAGGTCCCACAGTGGAAGGCTGCCACAACAAGGGCTTCCTGGGGCGAGTTACCTCGAGCCCCAGGAAAATTAGCCTGGATGCACTCTGGGCCCCTTGAAAGAAACACAAATAGAGTGAGTGACTTGGGACTGGGCTGCTGGAATCAGCCACCTGGCGGGAAGATGCATGCCCAGCTCATGGCTGTGTTGCACCCCCCTCTCAGGCTTCTGCTGGCGATGGTCTTCCCATCCTGACTGGGAAAGCGCTTTCACCACTGGAAACATGAGAGGGGCACGCGGTCCTGCGCGGCTGAATGGCCCCTGCCCAAGGCTGCATGCCCAGCACTTAGCTGTGTTGCACCCCTCCTCTCGAGCTCCCATTGGTGATGGTTTCCCATCCCAACCAGGAAGGCGCTTTTGCCAGTGAAAACTTGAGAGGGGTGCACAGTGCAGTGCGGCTGGACATCTGACCCCTTTCCGGGCGGACCATCCATGGGTGAGGGAGCCCTGCTGGGACAGGTCCCCTCAGTGCCACCAATCCCTGGTGAGCGGGAGGCCCCACCAGGAAATTAACTGACAGTCACTTCAGATCCAGGGTTGTCCATCAGTCACCAGCTCCCACTGGCGCTGTTACTTGACAACTGGGACCAAGTGACCACTGAGGTCAGCTAAACTGGTGACTGGGGCGTGCAGCGCACATTGACTTTGGAATTATGTAACAAATCAGAAAAAACCCCAGTTCCGATTGCCATACAAATTTTTACATATTTGTTTGGTGCACTGACAAGCAATTAAAGCGGCCTAACCGAGTAGGGAGAGGTTTGGGGCACCAACAAGCAGCCAAACATTCACCTCTCATTGGTTGGCTATGTAAAGGTAGAATAGTGGTTGGTCCAACCTACCAGGCAAAAGCTTCCTCAAAATGGAAACACCCAAAAAAGACCACAGGTATGCGAGGTATGCAAACCCCAAAACGTCCTTTATTTTTATTATGGACCATAAAAACGAAGGTGTCCGCTGACCAGAGCTCGTCTGGGGAGCAAATGACAATGCTCCACAGGAAGGAACATGCTAGGGTGAGAATTTCAAAGTAAACTTTAGAATGGGAAGGCGCGCCTTATAAAGGCAGTGCTTTGAGGGCCTCACCCAAGTTATTGATTAGGCTCGCAAAAGCCTAATCTACAACTTGGGCAAATCACAACCCAGCGCCCAAAACAAAATAAACTAAAAATGTTTTATACAATTTGACTCAAATTTGGAAAATCTGAATCTGAGTTGAAATGTACGATTGAGATGAATCTCAATTGTTACACCTACCAGCGGCTTTACTAGAATACCATGTTATTTACCATCAGATTATCCAGATATCCCTTTGAGACCTTAAAGGATGAGAGACAATTCTTTCCTCATGCATACAGTTCAATTTAGAAACCTTTACGCCTGATACCACCAATCTTGTGATGAAAAGGCTTGCTGATGAATTGTTCACGTTACAGCTTTAGCTTCTAGTCCATTAGGACTATAACCAGATGAGAAGCTAAACAATTAAATGCCCAGAAACTTATTTTGCCCAAATATCAATTAGGAGACCTCGTCCTGTTCTACCATCACTGCCTCAAATGATGGGCCCACAATTATGACACGCTATGGTTGTGCCCTTACTAAGTAATCTATCGACTAGGAACGTAATTTCATTGCCTCTGACAAATCAGGCTCTGTCATGAATCGCGTAAATGCCAGAATTCTCCAGAGTTATATCCCTCCTCAGCAAGATCTTAAGGGGATATTGTCAGAAATAATGAGTTTTGCATTAATATGATGGAGATTTGAATGCATATTGATTTGCCACATAATCAATGGAGCTGTACCAATTTAAAGATATTCTAAATGATATGAATAATGATCACCTGAAAGAGCGCGAAAATCCCAAACACTTTCTGAATCTTCTGAATTACCTGATAAAGGCGCTAAATTACTTGACAAATATCTTGCCTTTCAGAGATCATAAGAAAGCTCAACCGCGACCAAGAAGGACTGAGTACACTGAAAGCCTTTGCATTCTATTGCGTTAATAAAGAGATCTAAATACCTGACTCAATCCTTTTCCTAGCAAAAGTGGTACCCAACCTAAAAGGGGATCCGCCACGCATCTTTATTTGCAAATGGGACAAACAAAGGGATTATTAGAAGCAAAAATTCCTAATATGGCACCTCAGCTAACAGCCTAGAAAGCCATATCAGAAGGTGAGGAAGCTTTGGGGAAACTTTTTTCTGATGCCCGCTTTAGTTGGCAGACCATGGTGGAAAGCATCAGGGTGGGAGCATCAGTGACATGAGGCACAAGGAGATATAATTGTAAATTTTATTCAATGATGAGGCTGGCAGTGTCCATTACCTCAACATATTAAACAAGTTGATGATCAGTGAAAGTGATGAGAGCAGGCACACAAGTAAATGACTTGATGCGCTAGCGGGTTTCAGGATAATTGGGGTCAAAAAGAGAAGGTTTACTGTATCAATGCAAGAACAGCGCGCACCAAAAGTAAACTCCTCAATTTCATACTTAGCTTCTTCCTCAAAATCATGGGGAAAAATGGGGATAGAAATACCCTCAACAAAGGGGATCTATCACCCCATGAAGTCTCTGGCGAAGTAGGGTGTTGAAAGGTGCGGCTGCAGCCTCAACTGCCATTATATTGATATTTTTATAAATTTGGAAAATCGTTTTTGGATGAAAACGGTGGAGACAAAAATTGGGAGGGTCAAAAAAGAACTCCTCCATAGAAAAATTCAGTTTTATGTGGTATGGACGTTTGTCCTCATCAATCCATTTGAGAGCCTCAAATGGATTGGATTCATCCAGCACTGGTCCAGCCACTGGAATTGGGGCAGTGGCAGGAGCTGATTGGCCACGTGCTGTCAACCATGGCAGCTCAGCTGAAACTGGTTTATCCATCAATTCAGGATTTGTAATATGGTCGAATTTTGATTATATTATTTAAACTTTTGGTTTTGATTGGCTGCTGCTTTTTTAGCGGCGCCAAATTTCTATGAGGTTGGGGGCGGGAGGATCAAGCCACATTCAAAAATTGGGGTGAAATGGCCATGGGCCAACGCCTGAGTGATGAGTGGCAGAAGCGGTGGAAGCAGAAACCATGGAGCACTTGCACTTTAAGTGGTCAAGCTCAAAGCACAAGAGGAAAATGGTGTGGCCATTTTTGATGCGCACCCAGAATGGGTAATCAGGGGCATTTTTGATCACAGTGTTGAGGGGATCGCAAGATGGGTATCACAATGAAATAGGCAGATTGTTGCAAAGTTGCAAGGCCCAGCCAGATGATCCACCCAATTTGTAACCACAAACTGCAACATAGGGTCTGCACCATAAATGGCTAACCCTCTGTGAGCTCATGATGGAGGTGTTCAGGGGAGAAATGGGAGGGCAACCCAGCAAACTGGATCACCAAAGTGGCCTCATCTGGGCGCTGGGTTTAAACGGTGGGGATGGAATTTTTTTGAAAATCAATTGTAGCTTGGCTGCTGCCACTGCATTGGCTTTTAAACAGAAGCCAAGATCAAAGTACCCTTTAAAGGAGCAGAAGCCAATAAAGCTGTCAGGTTTAAAAACCACCATGGCCATCTCAATGATGCCTTGCTCACGTATGGGAAGAGTTCCCATAAATGACCCAGAGGTCAAAATGCGAATTGCTCCATGGGAGCACCGGCTGGGAGCTTGCAAGGTGATGGGCCAAGTCCTGAGGGGGACATAACGCTAGTAGCATTAGGAGATCTAGCAGAGCCAGCCCAGGCGCGCTTCAATGGTGGCTTAAAGATGCAGATGGTGGCGCACCACCATCCTAAGCTTGGCAGCAGGTGTCAATTGCATTGACATTGGTAAGTTTTGGCTCAATCACGTGGTCATTTTTTGTATTTTTTTAAAAAAAAATCTGAATTTGGCTTCAATTTACATATTGAAGCGAAAGAAAAATTACCTGACTCAATCCTGATTCTCTCACAAGTTCTATCCTAAGCAATCCTAAATCTTGTATGGCCCTATAAATATCTCCAGTTTTTGATCAGTAAAGATAACTTCAATTTTGTTTAGTTTTTTAGTACTAGTGGTGCTAACCCAAAAGGGAGGTCACTGTCAAGAGAGTGTCTGTAACTCTCTCATTCCCAGCAAGGTGATGTGGGATGCAAAACCACATTGCTAGGGAACTAGCCGTTAGGAGAATGGGAAGGAAGGCCCCTCAAATGGTGCCTGTGCAAAAGGCACCCCAGGAAAAGGTGTACAGTGCAACATAAAGTACCAGGTAAGTCAGAAACATTACAGCTTGAGTGGACCCCAGAGGGGAGTCCATAATCAAGTGCAATTTGGCGTCAGGGAGCTTGGGTGCCTCGATCTGGAGGGGACCTGGGCGGCCCAAGGGAGCGTCTGGGGTTTTGGTAAATTGCGATAAAAGGTAGTGACCCACATAGTTGGAGACCTCCCCAAAGAGGTCCACCACCAAGTTAGCCCAAGGAACCATTGGTAAAAACGTAAAATAACGGGTAAATTTATTTAAAAAAGTCGACCAACAAGGAATGTTGGTCACAAAAACATATTTAAAGTGGGCCAGGGAAATTCAGGTTCTGCGGAAGTGCGCCCAAGCCTTGACACTCCAATAAAGAGACGCTTCTGTCCATTTTGGTAAAATACACTGAAAGTGCCTTCACTCAAGTAATCAATTGAAGCTGTATTTTACCCGAGCCTAAAATTTCATAACTTGAGTGGAACTTGAACCCTTGCTCTCCAAACAACTGAATTGAACCATCTTCGTTTATAATGTAAATCATTCATTATAGGGCCTGGGCCAAGATAAGAGGCTGGGCGTTTTGCACCCCATTAGTATCAACCTGGGCATGCTTGGCTTGCACCCAGCGTTGATCTAAGGAGTGTTTCAGGTCAGGAAGATCCTGAAGTTTCACCTTCTGGGCCTCCTGTCACCCAGCCTTGTCTTTAGCATCAATTCCTACTATAAAGTCATCCAACCATGACAGCCACCACGCATCTTTATTCATAAATGGGCCAAACAAAGGGATTATATGATCTAAAAAAATTCCTAATATTGACCCTAGGTTATCAGCCTAAGAAGCCATATCAGATGGCGAGGAGGCTTTGAGGGAAACTTTTGTCTGGCGCCCACTTTAGCTGGCAGGCCATGTTGGACAGCATTGGGGTGGGAGCATCAGCGACATGGGACATAAGGAGGTATAGTTGGGGTTTTTTTGTTAATAAGGCTGGTGGTGTCCATCGCCTCAACGTATTGAGCAAGTTGATGCTCAGCAAAAATGATGAGAGCCAGCACATAAGTAAATGACTTGATGTGCTGGCAGGTTTTGGGATAATTGGGGTTGAAAAGAGAAGTTTTTACTGCATCGATGCAAGTGTGGCTTGCACCAAAAGCAAGCTCCACAATTTTGTACTTCACATCTCTCTCAAAATTATGAGGAAAATTGGGGATAGGAATACCCTTGACAAGGGGCTCCATTGCCCCATGGAGTTGCTGGTGGAGGAGGGTGTTGGCCAGGGCAGCTGCAGCCGCAACTGCCATATTGTTAATATTTTTATAAATGGAAATCGTTTTTTGGATGAAAAATGGTGGGAACGCAATTTGGGAGGATCAACAAAGAACTCCTCTGAAGCAAAATCAGGTTTCACATGGTACAGTTATTCATCCTCAACAATCTATTCAAGAGCCTCAAATGGATTGGATTTGGCCAGTGCTGGGCCAGCCCCAGAAATTGGGACTGTGGCCAGAGCTGATTGGTCATGTACTGTCAACCATGGCAAATCAGCTGAAACTGGCTCAGCCATGGACTTAGGATTCCATTCTCTGGTTGAATTTTCAAAATTTTTAAGTTTTCCTAAATTTTGATTGGCTGCCAATTTGGAAGCAGCGCTAGAATTCCCTGATGTTGGGGGCGGGAGGATCAAGCCCCATTCAAAAAATTGGGCGAGGCAGCTACTGGGGTGGCACCTGAGCCCTGAGTGGCAGATGCAGCAGAAGTGGCAACTGTGGGGCTCTTGCGCTTCAAGTGGTCAAGCTCAAAGCATAAGGGGAAAATGGCACAGCCATTTTTGACACGTGCCCAGAATGGGTGATCAGGGATGGATCTGATCACGGTGTGGGGGGAATCATGAGGTGAGAGGCATGACAAAATTGGTGGATCATTGCAAAGGCGTGAGGCCCTGCCAACCAATCCGCCCCATTGGGAACTACAAACTGAAACATGGGGTCTGCGCTGTAAATGGCCAAACCCTCTGTGAGTTCATAGTGGAGGCATTCAGGGAAGAGGAAAGAGGGCAACCTGGCGAACTTGACCACCAAAGTGGCCTCATATGGGAGCCAGGTGCAAACGGTGGGCAAAGGAATTTTTTTTAAATTTTGTTTAGTTTTTAAACCTAGAGATTGTCCCTGTATTCATACATAGATAATAACTATTTGAAGCGAACAGAGATTGCCTCAATGATGTATTTCCATTGAGAGGCTGCCTTAGGGATTACCAACCATAAAAGATATCCACTGGAGCTACATTTGACTTTTAATTAAGTAGCCATTGAAGGTCCCAATCTTCAAAGAAAACAACAAAACTCAAAATCATTTGAGAGAATACATCCTCATTTTTATGCTTAATGCTAAGGCGGTGTTGATTTTTAGAGTTGTAGACTTGTAATCTCAAATCATAGCAAGCCATCCTTTGTTTCTTAAGATTTTTATAAGCCAACGCAGAGAGGCATGGTCAGTTAACACAGTGAAATGTAACCCATGGATGTAAACCCAAAAAAATTTCTTGCATAAATGACTGTAAACACTTCTTTTTAATAGTGGTATAATTCCATTCACATATATCCAGCATCTTGCTGCAGTAAGCGATGGGGTGTTATCTACCCCCTATGAATAAAACTGTGATAACACTGCCCCTACGGCGGTGAGTGATGCATCTGAATAATGTATGGCTATTGAAGTTATGATATATAATTATTAACGCTTGTGTGAGGCACAGACTTAGCTTGTTAGGCCTGCTGGAAATTCCTCACCTACCCAAATTGTGCTCTATTCTAAGAAGCTAAAATAAGGATTCACCTATCTTACTAATATTCTCATTAATTGGTAATAGTTGCTGAGCATCTCAAAAACACTTGGGCGTCACGCTTGCTTCTTGTAATCACCAATCATTTTATGGCTTCAATCTTTACCTGCTGAGGCTGTAGGCCATGTTTGTCAGTGACAAACCCTAGATATTCAAGTTGCTCTCAAAAGAAGTTACCATTTCAGATAAATCTTAAGATCTCCTTGGATGTTTTGGTGAAAGACTTCTTTTAAGTAATTTAGGTGTTCATTAAATGTCCTTGAGAAAACGTTTATATCATCAAAATACACTAGGACACTGGAGATCTTTAAGTCGACCAATATGATGTCCATAGGCCATTGGAAGATTAGGGGAAATTGCATAACCATTGCAGCTTCTGAGTGGGTTGATGCAGACCCTGAGCAGTTATCTTAGCGTACTTCTCTTGCTCCTCTTTGGACAACTTGTACTGGCAATAGTAAGAAATAAATCCATGCTGAAAAGTATTAAGCGCTCCAAGCGGTCTAGTGCAATGTTGATCCACAGAAAATAATATGATACTTTTTGGTAACTCTGTTAAACTTTTTCTAGTCTAATACCTCGCAATTAGATCCATCCTTATTTTGTATAGTCAACATTGAGGCATCCCAAGCTCTCTTTAAGGGCTTGAACATCCCTATTGCACAAGAAGATTTATATATATTACCACTTCATCAGCTACTTTTTAGCGCCTAATAGTACAAAGGTGAAGTTGTGGATGGTTTCCTGAATCAATATGGTATAACACATTGTGTGAAAAACCCGAATCAAAATTGTCTTTGGCAAAAAGTTATTAATTTCAAACAGAGCCAAGGCTTGGTTCTTCTCCTCCTCTTTTAACCAATAATGACTATCATAAGGTACCATCAAACAAGCATAGTGGTCCACATTGCAGCTGAGGCCCATTTCTTTGAATTTACCAATATCATAAAAATTCTGTACTTCTTCGATTAAGAAATACACAAAAGCAAAGATCTGATGCTTTATCTGAAGAGGTTACTTGTATAGATTAGCCAGTAGTACCTGAATTTCGCCATGGTCAGGAAGGATAATTTCTAGTGTGCATCATGTTCCAGAGTAGTGTGACAAGGTGGTGCAAATACCTCACTTTTATAACCACAGAGTAATTTTAAGTTAATTTTAGTCCCCATTATAAGTTAATGGCCCGCAAGAATGGTTAGATTACAATTAACTCTCAGAGTAATGCCCTTGGATTCCATAGTTTAGCTAAGATATTACCAAATGCAGCTACAAAACCATTGATACCCAATTAGCACTATGACATCTTTATAATGTTAGGTTAATAGCCCCCTGATCTGAGGTTCAGAGCCCTTGTTTTTCCAATTGTAGTGCATTAAAAAGTGTTGTCTAAGTATTTCAAAAGTATTTTCTTCAAAATAAGCGAATCTATAAGTCCTCATAAAAGAAGTTTTAATGACAAATTAGTAACCTTGACTTGGTAACACTATAGCTGGAGCCAAATCAATATCAAACTAAATCTCAGTGGCAGTGCGCTATATGCTCCTAGAAAGTTGTCACTTGGGGTCCGCGGTACTTTAAAATTTGTAATAGTTGATATATAACGCCTGACCCAGTTTCTTTACTAGTTGTAAGGCACCAGCTTGGAGGTGACTTTCATTATGATATGAATTATAAAAGCTTTGAAATTAAACAGTTAGGTTTGTGGCCACTGGTACTCCCACCATGAGAACTTGTGCATGGTGATCAAAAAGAGAGTAGCATCTTAAATGATTTCTGAAACAATTAAGAATCATGTACACCACTATATACACTAGAAGGAAAAGGGGTGTATAGTTGTACATGATAGGTGAAATGTTTGCTGGCTTGGTGAAAGGTTCTTCATTTGGCAAACTATTCATTAAAAAGTTTAATAAGGGTTTATGGTTTGGAGGTGGAAAATGTGCCTGAGCAGTTGCATCACAATATTTACCATCATACTGGATAGGAAGAACTGTATTAAAAGTACTAGGCTATAAATAATCATATCTAAGATAAAAGAAAATAAAGATCAGGTTATATAAACTCCTTTTATGCTAGCTTAAGATTATTCTTAGCTAGCCTGGTTTAGTTACACTATAATAATTGAGCAGATTACCTCAATTAATTAGTGATGTAAAGTAATAAATTTTTGCATAGAGGTTATTGCACAATGCATTACAGTTTCAGAGTCCACATGACCCCAAAAGTGCATAGGAAGACCCTCAATTTTAGCTATGAAATAAGCAAATACCTAAAAACAATTGACAATGATATTTAAACAAAATTGAATTGAATTTAATCAAATAAATGTTCCTTTTTTAATTAAATTAACTTCAATAAAATGTATTAAAAATTCAATCAAAATCAAATTTAATCCAATTTGAATAATCAAAAAATATGGACATTAAACACTCTGTTCAGAAGAACTGAGAAATTGTTCAGGATTCCAATCCTGACACTAGTTTAGTGGACACAATGTTATCTGGTATCCCACTATCTAAAATGGCTCTTACTTTGAGCTTATTAACTCTAGGATAATTATACATGCATTCAGCAGAATAAGCACCAGCTGCATTGATTAAGTTAAATGGTAGAGTCTCTTATTTCCCTAAATATTATTGTTGATCAGCACTTAAAAGTGGGCTTAATTTTTTAAAATTCCAAAAGGTGTGGCCACCTGAACCCAGTCCAAATTAGGTATATCACCTTAGATGACCAGAAGATCTTGCTGTTCCAGGTGTAGGACGTAATGCTTCACAACTACTTCCTTCAATAATTTGACCTTGCTTTTTTATAGTGGGTGATAACTATGTCCATATTTTCCTCTATTACTTTGTGTAACACCAAAGGTGTGAAGTCATTGTTAAACAATGGCTTAGCAGAATGTGTTTATGGGGGTTTTTATTACTCAGATTTTTAGAACAGGGGATTATATATACTTATTTCTACTCTGCCCTTTCTTTTTCTAAATCTTCCTCATTTACAGGGTTCACAGAATAGTCTTGGGTCTAGAACCCAAACTAAGGAAAAAGTGGTAATATATTGCAAGGTTTTATAAAGATGAAAAGTTATCTGATCAATATAAGGCCTATTGGAATGAGGGCCATAAGGCCAACCTAGTTCTATATTTGTGGAAACAATCTTATTAGAAGGGTTGCAAAACTCCTAATAACTTGGGTTAGGCGCCTCAAAAGTGTCGGCACAGCGGTGGAGATAATTCAATATATGGGTAATATTATGGTCCTCATTATAATATAGGGATCAGAACCTGTTATGATTCCTTGTAGGTCTTACAGGCATGAAAAAGTGTAATCTGAGTATTAAATATTTAAAATGTAGAAATCTGGCTATTTGGGTTGCTCACTTGGTGACAGCCCAGAATTTCTACAATATGGCAGCTGCGGTAAGCTTATTATGTCGCTCTGCCTAAGAGAGAGGAGTCCAAAGTAATCCACTAATTTCATAAACCTTGACCCTTTCTGGAAAAAAGAAATTATTATAAATTTAATTAAATGTAGTAAGAAATATGTGAAACTTTATTTAATAATAATTTGAAGTTTTTATAACCCTTTGAAAATACCATACCTAAAAATTTTGAATCAAAGCTATGGTCACGCATTTATCTACATATAAAGGAAAGGGAATATAATTGAAAATCGTATGAAAGACATAAAGAGAGAATCAGGATTCACAATTCTTCCTCGTTTGCAATACTTTAGTGGTAAAATTAGAATCAGGATTTGGGGGTGCATTCCAACAGTAATTTATAACACTAATATTAAATTTTGGGAGTTAAAATCTGGAGATGTGATTCAGATGCTTACCTCTATTTTTTCTAATTAAATATTGATCCAAAATAGTGTAATTTTGTGGCTTTCTATGCTCAGGTCATGATGGATAATTTGAAATAGACGTTATCTTTTTCAGAGCCGATAATAGTGTTGAACAAGGTTGGCACTTAATCATGGCTTAGTCAGATCCATCCAATCAAATAAAGTTAAGTTAAATCCTCTTGAATTACTGCAGATAATTTAAAATATTTGTTAGCTCGTTTGAAGCCAATCAGAATGTCAAATAAGCTTGGCATTCTGTCAGGGCTTTCATGGTTTTAATCAATCAGTTTAAGATAAGCAATTCCTCTTAAATTTTTGTGGAAAATTTGGGTCGGTTGGTAACTTATTTGTAGCCAATCAGAGAGTGGAATAAGCTTGCATTTTGTCTTAGGTTTATGCAGATTTAGCCAATGAGGAGAGATGAAAATAATTGCACTGGCTTTAACACCTTGAAGCCTATAAAAAGGTGTTCTAAAATTGCGATATGTTTCCTAGATTAAAATTAGTATAAACTAGCGGAGTTGCCCGTGCTTCGCTACGGTGTCTATAGAATTTCAGGTGATTCGAATTGATTAGTTTAGATTTTATATAGTTAAGCAATAACTACTTGGCCAAATCTAATTGCTCAATTGAAGCAACCAAAACCATTAACCACTCAGCTAAAACTAACTGAACTTATCAAATCAACTAATAACTAATCACCCCCAAAGCTAAACTGTATCCTATCGATTCGACCAAAAATCATCACCACTCGGCCAAATAAAATAAATCTATCAAATCAATCAGATTCTAATTTATTTTAGCCTTTATATTGGTAGATAACTATCAATAAGTTCAGAAACCATTAAACCTATTAAAAATTCCAACCTCCAACCACTTAGCTAAAATCTATTAAGCCTGCCAAATTAACTAAATATCAATCACTTACCTGAAACTATTGAGCCTATCGAATAAACCAAAAAATAAACCACCACTCAGCAAAAACCAATTATTGAACTTATAAAACAGCCAAAAACTACCAACCCCTTATCAAAAACCTATGAAAAAATCGAATTAAATGAATAAGAAAATACCCAGCCAAATTGCTATATAATTACCATTAGAAATATGTGTTCTAGATCTTATATAGAACTGATATTTAAATTTATATGATTATATTAAATAATTACATATTATCATTCCATTCCCAAACTTTATAGAATACTTTTTTTAGTACTAGATGGTATTTATAGAATACTTGTGCCAAGTTTGGTGATTTTTGGTTATTTGCTCGAGATAATGCATCTATATAAACAAATTAACGTACTGATTCTTTTGTAAATAAAATTTTAGGATAATTCTTGTTGACACCAAGTTTAACAGATTTTTTGTGGGCTTAAAGTTTACCTGATAATCTTATATTTTTTATACTTGTAGACAGTTATCGATAAAAATAAGTAGTCAAATTATACTAAATCAATATAAATTTACCAACCATTCAGCCATACCCAATCAAACTTATCGAATTAACTAAACCACTTAGCTAAAACCATTAGATTAAAAATCAACCAATCACCAACCGCTTCGTAAACCAAAACTAAATGTATCGAAACAACCAAAATCACCAACCACTTACTAAAACCAATTAACTTATCAAATCAACCAATCACTAACTTTACTTAAACCGTTAAGCTTATTAATCAACACAAACCCACCAACCGCTCGACAAAACCATTTAAACTACCGAATCAACCGAACATCAAACTCTCGGCCTTAACAATATACCGATTTCCATTAAAAACATATAAAATTTTCACTTGTTACATATAAAACGTTTTATTTTACTATGAAAATTAAAAATCGGGCTTCGAGGTGCACACGGACCCCCTTCCGTCCACCTATAGCCAAATTTTCAGAGCTCTACATACTCTAGTTTTGGCTGGGCATCGCGCACACACAAACACACACGCGCACACATTTGCTTTTATATATATAGATGATATATAGAAATGTATATAATATAATTATAAACTATTGAGATTGCCCTTAAGGTAGATGTGGTAGGGGAATATGTTGGTAAAGTCGATGCTCCAATATTCTTTACTAAAGAGCAGATATTGGAATATCTGAAAATACATGTGCTCCATATAAACCTTAAACCTAATTGTAATCAATTCAAAAATGTTGTAATATACTCATCCTTATTATTGAAAAAGTTAAGGTACAATGTCTTCCGTGTTTTCATACATTCTAATCCATCAAACTATTTTAACAGAAGTTCTTTAGCATTGCAGTAAGTCATACCAACTTCTTTAAATTTGTTCATGACTAATTCTGGACTTACAGAGTATAGGGAATTCATTAAAGTGACAACTTAGTAACCTCATAGACACCCATGATCATTCAGAATAAAATAGTAAAGTAATCTACATTTCCACTTTTGTCAAAACTGAAAAAATTGGATTGAAGGGAACATGGTACCCTTTTCACATATGCACCAAAGCTGTAATGATTCAATTTGAACTGCATTATTATCATACATAAGAGCAAGATTATAATAACTTTGACCTTCCAGCATAGTCAAAGTAGAAAGCTGCATAGGGTGATCAGAGGCTGCCAGGAGAGCTTTTATCGCTGATTAAGAGGCTGGAAAATAGTGATTCGCTAGAGGTAAAACCAGATATTATGGGGTCAGTAAATAAAAAGCAGATACTGTAATTAAATTTGTAGGAGTTGAAGGCTCAAACGACGCCTCATTTGCCCTCATTATGATTTTCAATATAGAGCTAAGTTAAAAAGTAACACAGCAATAGGTGAACTTTTGATTGAGTTAATTAAAAAATTTAGAAAAATGACGGCGTACCACTGTAACCTTTTGTTTAAAAAGTTCAAGCTTCTAGTTAGCAGCTGCAAGGTAAGTCTTTAACTCCTTTATCTCTTATTCTTGAAAGTGGACTAAAGTATGCAGAGAGCTAATCTCCCTTTCATGATCTAAGACGGAGCAAGTAGGTTGACTCAAATTTTTTTATAGGACATTAAGGCGGTGAGGATTATCTGAATCAGTTACTAAAGCGGTAACTTGGTGATCCTGAGTTAATACCATATTAAGCCCTGGGATGGAGGACTAGTCATTTCCTCACTATGGTAATGAGCAGATTAGATAATATTATAATTGAGTTTTCTGTTATATTTAAAGGCTGATTCCTTAAAGGCTGAACGAGTTTTTGTTGCTATAGCTCCAGCATTATCTCATAATAAAATTCTGGTCACTTGGTCAAATCTCTTGACAGAAAATATATCTTCATCAAGACAAATCTCTGCTAGAACGCAGGCAGTTTTTTTAGACAACGCTAGGCAATATCTAGTAAAACTAGGCGAAAGTCAAGTTTACAGATGAGTATATTTTTATTGGTTAAAATTAGGGGATATTTATAGCTTTAGTAGAAATGCTAGGATCAAGTAGTGTACAATATATTTTCCATTACAATGCAATGGAAGGGGAGGGATTCCAGAAAATATTATCTCTTCTGATTAATACAGCAGGTTCAGGAGATCTCCAAATAGCAAGTTTATTATAAGATTATCTGATAGATTCAGGTGGATTTGGTATTTTAATTGTTCATTTTGTAGTTCATTGTTTGTTGCAATTTTGATAGCTTCTGCAGTGGATGAACTCCATCGCTTATGTTGCAAATTATCTCACATTTAAACTTAAAGTAAACTAGTTTAAATATAATGATTCCTGATAATGCATGATTGATCTTTCCAAAGAGAACAAAACTTTAGAGAAATTTATAATAAGCTCAAGTTACAATAGAGCCTGGTTTTACTGCGTCAATTGAGTACTCCAGTTCTTGACAATAAATCATTTATTAAGTTCCTGACAATAGCCTATCAAGTTTGTGAATATGGCCTCCTGGCCGGTGATGGTAGAACATGAATATATCCCTTAGCTGGTATTCAGGAAAGACTAGTTTCTGGGCACTGCTTTGATTTGCTTCCCATTTACTTATAGTCACTATAGACTTGGTGACGAAAGATCATAGTTGAGATCAACATCCGATAGCCTTTAGATTTGTAGCTTGTCTGTTTCTGGCATGGAGGCTTCATCATTGTCGAGATTTTAATTAGATGGATTCCTTGTGATAGTATCAGAATTAGGGTTTCAGTTAGTTGAGTGTAAGTGCCAGCTAATCGCCTAATTTGATACTATTTAATGTTATAATTTGTTTGAGTTTAGGTTCATTCAAAGCTGCGTTTGCTGCCAAAATGACATCTGAAGATTATTGTGGGAGTTTACATTGGAAAGCTGATGAATCCAAATATGAATCATTTAAAAATGGTTATGCTGATTAATTTAGAGCACCAGCAAAACATGCTGAGGAAACTCAAAGTTTAATTCAATTACAAATTTATATACAATTGACCAGCGACTTATGCTGAGTATGGATTGACCTAATATTAATATTTGGTGACCAGATGAGCAGACCTTGAGGGAATTGCTATGAAGTATGAATAAATGAAGAGACGATGTGATAGAGTTATGGCATCAAGTGATTAATGGGTTTCCTGATATTTGATTTGCCAATGAGTACTTGGGCGCAGTAGTCCCAAAAGTAATATAAATAGTTGTTCATTCCCTCCTAATAAAAATCTCTTGTTTGCCCATCTTTCCTATTTATTTGAAGTACCTTAGAGCAACTAGAGTGGGGAAGGTTTGATAGAAGATCCCTAATAGGCGTGGGTGATCACGCCTGGAGTGGCCGGCGCTGCCAGCTCCCATGCCTCCTCCCTAGGAGGAACCAGTGGGAACCTGGCCAGCTGGCTAACAGCAGATGCGCTGACTGGTTGCCAACCTTGCAGGGTGCAGCGCAAGAGTGCCATAGCTTCCCAGGAAGGGGGATAGAATCGCCAGGGCATGCCCAGATTGATTGGTGAAGGGTCATGAGGGTGGGACAGCATGGAAGTGCCTGAGCCACCCAGGAAGGGGGCAGGACTTGCCAGTTCGCACGCTGAGGACACCTGGGGCTAAAGGCGAAGCCGTTGGTGGTTAGTTGGTGGGTTGGATGCAGACTTGTAGGGATTGGTATGCCAATGAAGCTGAAACGGCAAAGGGCCAACCAGTCTTCATACTGGTTGGCCTGGCACACTAGTAGAGCCCATGGTTTATTTCACAACAGTGGTGATCACTACAGGGGGCTTTGCTAGTGGGATGCTTGAGTAGTTGGAGGTTTGGTTACAGAGTGGCAAAAGCACTGGTTAATACCAGCACTCCTTTGAGGGGCGTTGGGGTTTCTTGGCCCACCATTGGGGTGTGTCACACTGAAAGAATACCATCTGGTTAAGGGGAGGGCAATGTTGAGATTTCACCAGATGGATCCCTTAATAGTGTTATAATTAAGGGTTTTGGTTAGTCTGACATAATTGCCAGCTAATCGCCTAGTTCTTTACTTTTTAATGTTAAAATTTAAATGAGTCTAGGTTCAGCGGAAGCTGCGTTCAATGCCAAAATGCCATCTGGAGATTGTTGTTGGAGTTTCTGGTGGAAATCCAATGAATTCATTATGAATCATCCAAAAATGGTTCTGCTGACTAATTTGGAGCACCAGAGACTCATTCCAAGGATGCTCAAAGTTCCATTTAATTACAAATTTATATACAATTGACCAGTGACTTATGCTGAGGATGGATTGACTAATTTTAAAATTTGGTGATCAGATGAGCAGATCTTGATGGAATTGCTATGAAGTATGAATGAATGAAGAGACGATCTGATAGTTATGGCATCAAGTGATGATGGGTTTTCTGGTATTTAATTGGCAATGAGTACTTGGGCACAGTAACCCCAAAAGTAGTAAAAATAGTCGTTTATTCCCTCCTAATAAACATCTCTCGTTTACCCATATTTCCTATTTGTTTGAAGTAGCTTAGAGCAACTAAAGTGGGGAAGGTGAGATAGGAGATCCCCAATAGTCACTGGCAATCACGCCTGGAGTGGCTGGCGCTGTCAGTCCAATGCCTCCTCCCTAGATGGAACTGGCAGGAACATGGCCAGCTGGCTACCAGTAGATGCGCTGACTGGCTGCCACCTACTTTTGGGGTACAGTGCGGGAGTGCCATAGCTGCCCAGGAAGGGGGATGGACTCGCCAGGGCATGCCCAGATGGGTTGGTGAAGGGTCACGAGGGTGGGGAAGCGCGGAAGTGCCTGAGCCACCCAGGAAGGGGGCAGGACTTATAAGGGCACATGCCAAGGGCACTTGGGGCTAAAGGCGAAGCCGTTGGTGGTTAGTTAGTGGGTTGGACGCAGACTTTTAGGGGTTGGTACACCAATGAAGGCGAAATGGCAAAGGGCCAACCAGTCTTCAAACTGGCTGGCCTGGCACACTAGCGGAGCCCATGGTTGATTTTGCAATAATCGTGAGTTGAATACTTGATGTTAAGATCAGCTCTCAGCCATATAGAGAACAAAAAGGTGATTTTTTATAACTCAATGGTAGCTCACACAATATGACAGTTGAGTCACCAGAAGGTATTCATTCCACTGAGATGGGTCAGATTGAGCCATCTTGTGGAGGATTACAATTAGAGTTCCATTCACTCGTTCACTGCTCCATTGGTATTGGGATCTTATGGGGCAGTAAATGAGGGATAAGTGCCCATCAACGAAATAAGGTCAATGATCGAAATGAATACAAAGTTGGTGCCAGTATTTGATTTCAGTACTTTCAGGTTACTGTGGCAAGTGAGGACCTGTTTACATAAAAAGGAAGTGATTGCTTTAGAAGTGGTTGAGGTAACTGAGATGGCCTCAACCCATTTGTGAAATGATCAACTTTTAGTATGATATACAGTGGTTGTGATAGTCATAGATGGCAGACCAATAATGTCAATACTGACAGTAGCATCTGGGGCGGTAGGAACCATGACCTAGTGTTGATACATTAGATTGGGAGGTCTTGCAGCACAAATAAAACAAGAATTTAGACTCCTTGTATTGACTCAATTATCCCTTCCCAGTAAAAACTCTCTCACAGCCACTGATGAGTTTTCCTTATGGCGACATGGCCTACATTCAAGTACCTCCAGGGCGGGTTATGTTCTAACAAACGGTCAGACATAAGGCAGCCAAGAGGTTTCAACCTGTATATACAATAACTTCATCTTATATCTGAGTCCACTAAGTCATCTTCTTTAATTGTTACTGATCTGCAAGAGTAACTCAGTTCCATCTTTTGAGTTTTTCAACAGGTTCATAAATTTGATACTCCTTTAAGGCATAGAGAGTCAATATGGGTAGTTGTGACAATCCATTTCCATTTTGATGTATCATTCCGGTGAAGTGAACAATGAAAAAGGCGAAACTTTAAGTTTGAGTGCCCAGTGAGCCATCCACCTATTCAGATCATTCATCTGCTGTAGCCACCGTAGAGAAGCATGGTCCATAACCACTTTAAAATAGTTTTATAAAAGAAAAGACGAAAATTTCTAATGACAAGCAAGATAGATGGTATTACGCTTGGTAACATTGTAATTCATCTCTGCCCAAAATTAGTTTAATAATGCGACATGCTATAGGATGATCAACTTAATTTGCATCAAATTATGCCAGGATGTCTCCAACAATCACATCGCTAGCTTTAGTAAAAAGGATAAACGGTTTATCATATTTAGGATAACCAATATAAGTGTGGTCGTGAAAGCTTTACATGGGAAGTCAAAAGCTTGAGCTGAGTTCTTTTCTAATTAAAAAGGGACTTCTTTATGGAAATGATATTTTAGCGATTCAGAAAGCTCAGAAAAGTGGGGAAATCTTTTATAATAGCCAACCATATTTGCAAAAACCTAAATACTGTGTAAGTTGGATGGTCAAGTCATCTCAATCATGATCACTCTGTCTGGTAATGGCTAGAACCCTTCATGGGTAGCTTTATGTCAGAGAAATTCCCTGTTGGTTGAAAAAGGGCATTTGGCTGGTTTATGATTCAGTGAAACAGAGCGTAGACATTAAAACACTTCCTTCTAGTGAGTGAGGTGTTAGTCAAAAGTTCAAGAGAACACAGTCATGTCATCGAGGTAAACTAACAAACATGACATCTTCAAGTCCTCTAACAGGCCATCCTTCGCCCTTTGGAAAATGGCCGGGCGTTTCATACTCCTTGGGGCATTCACATAGGTTTAAATAACCCCTCACTTACTATGGAGGCACATTTCTCCTGACAACCTGGCACAAGATCGATCTGTATTAGCCACAAGCTATATCTATTGTAGAGAAGAATTGGGAATCAGCCAAGAGTGTTAGTGAATCATTAATCTGTAGGTTTAAATAACTGTTCTTTAAGTAATGGCATTCAACTGGTGGTAATCCATTACTACCCAATGTCCACTATTCTTCTTTTGTATAAGCAACAAAGACGAGGCACATGGACTTTGTGAGTGGTTTTTTAATCCAGCGTCCAGGAGTTGCTTCAGTTACTTCATCACTGGGCTTCTTCAACATTAGATTTCTGTCTGAATTGAGCACATTTTGAAGGAGAGTCGCCATAAGCACTTTATGCTGTACAACTTTCATCATCCTATTGTCATCTACCTTTTGAAAAAGGTCAGTATACTCTTAAATAAAAGCATACACTTTATGCTACTGCTGTTTCTTAGAGCTGAAGGTGACACCTATCTTTACTTCTACAAGGGTGATGGTACTATCCTCATAGATCCCTAAATGGGTAAATTTTATTCACCCACAAATGGATTCAACTAAATCACTGGGTAAAGTATGAATGTATGCAGCAGGTTGGTTTTAAAAAACTTCATGGATGATTAGTAAATTAGTCATAAAAATGGTAGGGGTCCTCAATAAAGCAGGATATAGCACCCTGGGCAGGTTAGAGTCTTTTAAATGGCTAGATTAGAGTCTCCACAAATTTCCAACAAGTGGTCCAGCAGAATGGTAGCTTGAATCCCCAAACCACTAGTACCTGAGATTTGAGGGTATAGCTACACACTTATTTGAGTATATGGGCATCCCTTCTTCAACCTCAGCACTGGAAGGAGGCAGTTTTGTTTTTGCCAACTACTTGGACTCTAGCCACTTGATGAAGTTTGAATGTTAAATTAAACAACTCCTAGGTTTCTTATTCCTTTCTCGTTAAGGAGCCTTAAACAGGTAAAGGAATGTGATATTTTAGGTTAGAGAAATTTATGTCCTTATTCCTGAATTTGGTGACCAATTAAACAAGGAACTGTGTGCCTATGAGAAGTTATAGCCATATTTTTCTAGCAAAACTGATGGGCTAGCACAACCAATGATCCACATCAAAGTGAAAGGGAGGAGTAAGCACCCAAAGATTGATTCCAATGAGGCCCCACAGTCCCATTGTCCAAGATGTGGTTTTGATCTTGCGCGACCTTTATATGTTTCATTATTTGAGAGGAAATGATGTTAGACAGTGATTAGTATCAATTTTGGCCAGAATTTTTAGCTTATGGACAAATACTTAAACACGGGTAACCTCAGTGCCAAAATGGGGAATGAGTAAATAGAATTTCCTAGCAGAAGTGGTCTAGAGTAGGGTAAAAGAAAATAGACCATTATCTGAAATCTACAAGTCTGGGGCAACCACTTCATCAGGTTTTAATAAGATGCGACATTCAGAGTGGGTAGTGTCAAAAACCAAGGATTGCTCGCTTGAAGATTGTTATCCTGCACGTCTATTTGGGTGATAAGTTCCAGTAATTGATCCTCATTAGTTCCTGTAGTTTATGGTATTTGGAACGTTCAAAAAGTCACTAGGCCTACTATAATCGCCTCAACTCTTCCGGCTAATTTCAGGCATAATTTCCTCATATTCAGGAACTTCTTTCAAGGAAGGCAGATATACAAGCTGTGGATTAGGCGCGTCCAGCTTCTCAACACTTTCTCCAAAGAAAGGATTCTGTAAGAAAACCAGGAAAGAGATAAAATAAATAAAACTTCCATTATAAGCTATTTATTTGATAATAGTCATTAGGTCAGGCACCAGTATTTATACCTCTAAGGCATCCCCTGGCCACCTCCAAGTACAAAATTTCAACAGATATTTTACCACCTCAGTTTATACCTTGAATTAATACGCCTGAAACTTTTTTTAGGTTTATTGGTGGCAAAATACTCTCAAAATTGGGAGAATTACAGGTACAAAAATTGTAATAAAAGAATGCAGAATTGTCTTAGGATCTTCAGGATTTAAGTTTCGTCATACTGCTGACAAAATACACCTTCTGTGAAATTCTTGGCTCCATTGAAGTATATGACATACCCCTAATCGGGATGTCACCAGGCCTTCACATAATAGCACTAGGTACTCCTTTTGGGCAGTCCACGCAAGTGCTATCATGCTGATTATGTGGATTGACATACAAATTTCACCATAGGGAGGAATATTGATTACATTTTTTGTTCATCTGATACCCATGGTATTTTCAGACGTTAAATTCAGGTCAGTTCAAACGATTTTGTATACAAGTTAGTTGATTGTGTTCCAAATAATCAGGACCAATTGCCAAGATTTGATGCATAGAAAATTGGCCATAATATGTGAGAATATTTGGCCTGAGCGCTCTGATAAAATACTTGATCAAATTGCCATTGAGATATTCAGCCCAAAAAATATGATTGCAATAGGCTTTAAGATGAGAATACAGTTGTTAGATCAAGCTTTGAAAGGGTAAACAGCCTGATATGATGGTTGTCAAAGGTTTATTATCAAGTCAACCACTAGAATCTGACATTTCCCCCTCATGATTCAAACATAAGCCCTTAGATTCCCTATTAACCTATGTTGGTCTGTTATCATCAGCCCAAACGCCTGATAAGCATGGAGTTAATTATCTATTTGGTAACTTCAGCCTGAACACCCAATGAGTCTGAAGTATGACAGCCCAAATGCCCATCAAGTCTGAAGTTAGATCCTCTCCCCAACCTCAAGTGTGAACTAAAGCAAGAATTAGAATTAAACTATTATATAATATGTTAATTTCTCAGCGTCTGGGTCTACTTCCGCCAAGTTGGATTTGCACAGGGTATTAGCCACTGAGCAACAAAATCAAATGATATGAGGATTGCCAATTCTTTTAATAAAATTTAATAAAATATATGAAGCTATCGCCCCTTATTTCTACCTTTATTTTGAATATAACTTGCAGACCTTTTCTGCGCTCCTCTCTTCCTAGCAAGACTATCTCCTTTTTATATTCCATCAGGCTCTTTATACCTCAGTTCCCCAGCTGGATGCATCCTCAGCTTGGTAATCTTCTATTCTTTTTCAAGTTACTCTTGTTTGTATCAAATCTCGGCATAATTCCTCTCAATTCACCGAATGTCCTCATTTTGCTTGATTATAATTTGTGTATTCCTTTTTTGTAAATCTCAAGACTCATCTCAATTCCCCTCCAATCCGCCGATATGGGTAGCATATTGTCCAGTCATATCAACTTCCTGACATTACCCCCCCTTAGAGTAGATGATAGGCTCTTACTGTTTGTATGCTCGAAGGAACTTTGCATGGACTCAGTTGATAATCTGACCCCCAGCAGGTTCCTTAATTGTGTAGACACCCATGCCAGTTTCATGATAATCTCAAAAAGGCTGACCCAAATGTCAGAGAGCTTATTTTTTTGTCCAAATCCATGCTGGTCATGGAATAAAACATAATCCCCCACAGTGAACAATGGAAGTCCACTCCGGTGCTTCTGATTGGCCGCCTGGTCACAAATTTTCTTAGCCGAACTGGTGAAATAGGCTTCCATTTGCAACTTGATCAATGTATCTGTGAGTTGCTTCAGATATCGCTGAGGATTCACACCACCAGTGTCTTCTACACACATGAATATAGCAAGGCAGGCAGAGCCAGATGTTGACCATACAGCAGTTGAAACATACTCTTACCAGTGGCAGAATGATAGCTGATATTATAAGAAAACACAGCAGTAGCTAGAAGAGCACTCCATTCCGAGGGCCAATCCATTATCAATTTGCAGAGTATGTTCACTAGGGTTCCATTGACTCGCTCCACAATCCCATTTGACTCTGGATGATAGAGGGTGGTCAAAACCCCACGAATCGCCATCAACTCGTTTAACTTTGGCAAAATATGTGAAGTAAAGTTGGTTCCATTGTCCATCAGAATAAACTGCGGGCAGCCATGCCACTGTATAACACACTCCTTATTAACTTGGCAGTGGTGACCGCACCCAAGTCGCTAATAGCCCTGGCCTCCACCCATTAGGTCAAATGATTGATGGCAACAATTATATACTTGGATTGATTTCATTAGTCAGCAGAGGTCCCACTACATCAATGGAAACGGTGTGCCATGAAAATTGGGGTTTCATTAGTTGATAGGTGGTTTTTTGCAGAAAGGTTTTTCCACTTGACACTGATGGCAACAGCTACCCATTTCCAATACATCATAATGCATACTTTCCCAGAAGTATTGGGGTTGCAAAAACTCTAGCATCTTCTGCAATCCTTCATGGCCTACAGCCCGATGAGCATCCATAATTATTGAGGGTCTATTTGAAGGCTTAGGAAAATTTAGCGTCAAGTCTCCAATCTGCTTTTATAATTCTTCCCCTAGTATGAAGGTATTCTCCCCGAGTCCATCCAACACATTGATCACCTGTAGCAGCTCATTCTGGTATTGGTTCGCCACCATCTTTTCATACATTATATCAGCTAGATCTGCGGTGATAGTGACTGTGGGCAATTGAGACAGACAATCCGCGCTTTGATGTTTTGTCCCAGGTCGATGTAAAATCTCAAAATCATATGCTTGCAGCTTCAGAGTTCAACGTGCAAGCCTTCCTTCCAGTTCACGCAGATTCTGTAGCCAGCGCAAGGAAGCATGATCTGTCACTACTTGATATCTTACCCCATGCAAATATACCCAAAATTGTTTGTAAGCGTAGATCACAGCTAAACACTCCCGCTTGGTTACGGTGTAGTTTTGTTCATGACAGTTCAAGCTCTGACTACAGAATGCGATGGGATGTTCCACACCGTCATCATCCTTCTGGGATAATACTGCCCCAATAGCAGCTAGGGATGCGTCCATTTTTACTTTGAACTGCTTGTCAAAGTTGTGTTATTGCAAAATGGGTGCGCTTGCTAATGTGGTACACAATACATCAAAAACATTCTGGCATCATTCTGTTAATCAAAAGAAGCGTTTTTCTCTAATAGCTTGAAAAGTGGGGCCCCAATGCAGCTGAAATTGGAAATGAACTGTCGATAATACCCAACCATCCCCAGAAACACCTGAATGTACCGCTTATTTCCTGGCCAAGTCATCTTGCCTATCGCTTCCACTTTAGACAGCTGAAGTTTAAGCCCATTTGAATCCACAACAAACCCAAGGTATTCCAATTGCTCTTTAAAGAAATGGCACTTTCGAGGCTTAATTTTGATATTAGCAGCAGCGAGGTGCTGAAACACTTGCTCCAAGTGGGCCAGATGCTCTGTAAATGTCCGCGAAAACACATTGATGTCATCAAGGTAAACTAAGATGCAGGACAGCTTTAAATCACCTAAAATCGTATCCATGGAATGCTGGAACGTAGCTGGAGCATTAAACAATTCTTGCATCATGTGCGTTGGCTGGAACAACCCTCTTGAGGTGATGATCACACATTTCTCCTGTTCCATTAATGGCAATTTGATCTGCCAGTACCCCGAGATCAGATCCATGGTGGAAAAATAGTTCGCCCCACCTAATTGGTCTAATGCATCATCAATCCGTGGAAGAGGGTAAGAATCCTTCTTCATGACATTATTGAGTTTATGATATTCAATAACCACCCGATTTGAGCCATCCTTTTTCTTTATGATGAGCACAGGTGATGCCCATGGACTGTTTGATGGCTCTAGCATCCCTTGCTCAATAAGTTTATCCACTTCATTGGAAACAACTTCTTCCGCTACTCTAGAACATCTAATAGGACGCGAATGAATGGGAGGGTGATCCCCTGCATCAATCTGATGTACCACCCCTTGAGCGCACCCCAAGTCATGATCATTATTTGCAAAAATGTCCCGGTACTTTTCAAATAATGCCATAGCCTTATCTTGCTGATCCACCAATAATCTTGTGAGCGCTTCCCACAGAACTACATTCAGTACGCCAAATGAGGAGTGAGCCAGTAGTCTGAGATCTTCCCATGAGACAAAGTCATGAATACAACGAACTTTCCCTATAGGGACGAAGTGTAGGTAAGCCACCACTTGGTGCCGCCTGATCATTATTGTCTCCTTCTGTAGGTTCGCGAGCAGCACCTTCACCTCCCTATTCCCAGGAAACAATAATCCTGGAGCCACGTGTGGTTTGAGCTGTATGTGCTGATGAGGCGCCAGAATTTCTCCATAAAGCCCCTTAGGGACTTCAATTTTGAGCCCAGTCCCTATTATGCCCTGGTGTCCAGATGGTAAGCTTAAAGGGCGCATTGCTCAAAGCGTGATTCCTTTGTACTCATATATCTGGTTTGGGAGGATCTTGGTCCACCGACTCAGTCACTGGTAGTGAACAGGAATCACTCCATCACTGTATGCTAGATTGACCTGACCGGAGTGAACTGGATCCATTGGGATTAAACGAGAGGAAAAATATACTGGAATCTGTTGGCCAAACTTAGTAAGGGTTTCTTCCACCATATTTATCACAACGCCAAATTTCCTCATGAAAGCCGCACCAATTAATATATTGTAATGGTTATTTGGCAAAACCACCGCTGGAGCAGACACTTGGACTGACCCAAATCATAGAGGCAACGCGCTATATGCTCCTTCTAATACAGTGCTATGCATTCCTGCAGTCCTGTATACTACTCGATGGTCCACATCCAGTTTCAACATAAGTTTAGCCACTAACTGGGTGGAGACTATGTTCACAGGTGCTCCCATGTCTATGATAGCGCAGATTTTTGTGTTTTGAACGAATATGTCGCAATAAGTACATTCTGAGTAAGAATAACCAGCAGTGTTTATTACTTGTACGTTCAAGGGCTTTGTGTTACTTAAGAAGGAAGAAATACCCTTGCCAACCTGAGGATAATCACTAGCGATTTTCTCCACTGGAATAGCTATGTTAACCCCTACTAAAGGAGCGACGTTCAGCAAAGAATCCGCGTTGCTGGTGCCAATCTGTTCCAGGATCTGCCACGCATGTGGCTTCTGCACATCTTGGCAGAACTCAGCCCAATTGGGTAAAGACTTACTCTCAGAAGCGGAAGCAGGGGTATCCAATGAGAGCTGCTGGTATAACAAATCATCCAATTGAGGTTTGATTTCTACTCGGAAAGTTTTTGGCAAGTGTTAGGGACAAGTGAATTGAGCTTAGTGGAGATAGAGCGTCCCATCTCTACTCTGCTCAAGCTTTTCCCTGCTCGATTATTTTAGTTGGCATTAGTACACTTGTGGTTTTCTAGGGCAATTGGCTGCATAATGCCCTCTTTGTCTGCACTGGAAGCAAGTGTTCATAAAAGGTGCTCATATATAATTTGGACTGGAAGGACCAGGTCAAGAATTGCCGGTAAGGCTCCAGGGTCACGGTCAAACTGGTGAAGCATACATGGGCCAGAAAGGGTCTACTGACTCATATGAGGGATGAATACATTCCAGCGGCTGATAAACCAGTTGCTGCAACTTATAGCCAGAAAGGGATGGAGTGGGGGCAACGGAGGGTTTTGGGCCACATTTGGGGTGTTGTTCATGGCAGAGAGTTGACATAAGGCATTCACAATTTGAATGAGGCTGGTATCCCCATCCAACACATGGGACATAGTGTTATATAGTTCCTGATATGGTTTGACCGCCGCCATCATCACTATATCTACATCCTCAGTGGTTAAAAATTAGCTTCAAGTAGAATGTGAGCTTCCACCAAAAACTGCTTGGCGAATTTTGACAGAGTCTCTTTTTAATTAAACTGTATAGTCATAAATTTGGCTTTCTGTTGAGACATCTTGTTAACGCCTCCAAACAGCCAGATAACAATCACTTTTACTTGTGCATAAGACACCGAGCTATTTGGAAGATAGCAGGTCACTTGGTCAGCGCTTTCCACATATAAAGCGGACAGCAACAACTTTCATTTTTTGTTGATTGGTAGCCCCTTCCACAGCAAATTTGAAACAGTTAAAATAAGCGTGTAGGTTTCTGTTATGACTGAAAGGGGGTAACTTTTTGATATGGATGAATTCACTTGGCTCTCAGGTTCTGCTGCAAGAGGCAGGCGAATTGGTTTCGGAGTGACTATGGGAACCATCATTGGGTGCATTATCTTACTGCCAGCTGGATGAGCTTGAACCCGCTGAAGCGGAATCAGAAGAAGTGGTGTCACATGGGTGTCCATCATACCACCTGATGGATACTTGTTTGCTGATCTATAACATTCTTCCCCTGATTCGCCACTAACTGCCCCATTTTCCCCAGCTCCAGTACACCCCGCGAACTATTTGTTAATCAGCTATTCCGCTTTAATGAAGCACATCTACACCGTCCATCCTGACATTCTTTTTTCAGTGTTTTATATTGCTGTTGCAATTCCCAGCGGAATTCCCTTTCCTCATTCAGTGCTTGTTCCATAGTTTGTAATTGCAAAAGAACTTCTTCAATTATATTCTGCAGGCGGGTTTGTTATTTTCTTGCGTTTTCTGCTTGCTAGTTGGCGTTGTTTATTTGATTAACAAGGGAGGATTGTTCCTGCACCGATTCCTCATTAGCCCATCGAAGGGTATCAATGCACTCTTGCATATCTGCATACTCTCTTGCCTCACCGATAGGAAGAGGGAAGGCTCATTGGCGCTCTGCCTGACTAATGACTTCTAGTCATTTAACTTGACGAATAAGCTGGAGATACTCAGTAGACGTTGACTTAAGGATAAGCGCGTTATCTGACGTTTGCTGGGTATCCCATTTGATATGGAGTTAATCTAATTCTGTCAATAGATAGCCAACTTGGACCGCCACTTGCTGTTCCATCAGGGTCATTCTTTCCTTGAGCTGAGCAATCAAAGCTTCAAGAGCTTCCGCCCATTCAGCTAGCTCTGTCATACAGCGCTCAGTATTATTACCCAAGGATGTTATGTCCTGAATCCGCTCCACTGATAGGTCATGCTGTTACAGTAGTTCTCTTATTACTTGAGGTAATTCTGAGTTTAACTGCGGTACTAGAATGTCCAATTGACGGCGAACATCCCCAACATGATGATCCATCTGTGCCAGCACCCCTTGTATTTCCAAAAACAAATGATCAAGGCAGTCAAGCAGGAGGAGAGTATCATGCTGTTGTGCTTGTGCAAACCACAATACATCTCCAATTTTAATATTATGGCGAGCCAGGACACGCAGTAGCTGGCAAATCGAAGGTTGCACATAAGTGACTAAATATTCCTCAATTCCATGGGTACTGAGGCGGCGAGTTAACCCCACAGTAGTTGTATCCAAATAAGACATGTACAGAGCTTAACAGTTCTCTTGATTGCGTTGGCTATAGAACAGACTCAGGGCATTTTCCCCAGTCTCATCCTCATATAGGCAATATCCAAGCAACAGCCATTCCATAACATTTCTCAGTTGTTGGGGAGCCACATTCATGAGTATCCTTGTTGGTTAGTCATCAGCTCTAAGAAATTCTTGAATTGCACATTAATAATAATTTCATCATCCCCTGGTTCAATAACAATATATAACGTTGGTTCAGGGTTAGGTGCCTCCTGGGCTTCTTCAGCATACTGTGCTCAGAATCTGATCAGGTTATGTTGGAATGAATGAGGACTCGTCATTGTGTTTTACCAGATATAGTTGCTAAGTGGCCCCCTGTAGTGAGCACCACTGTTAATTTCTCAGCGTCTGGGTCTGCTTCCTCTGAATTGGATTTGCACAGGGTATTGTCCACTGAGCAACCAAATTGAACGATATGAGGATTGCTGATTCTTTTAATAAAACTTGATAAAAAATATATGAAGCTATCGCCCCTTATTTCTACCTTTATTTTTGAATATAACTTGCAGACCTTTTCTGCGCTCCTCTCTTCCTAGTAAAAGACTACCTCCTTTTAATCTTCCATCAGGCTCTTTATACCTCAGTTCCCCAGACAGATGCATCCTCAGCTTGGTAATCTTCTATTCTTTTTCAAGTTACTCTCATTCATCTCGAATCTCAGCATAATTCCTCTTGATTTGACGAATGTCCTCATTTTGCTTGATTATAATTCATGTATTCCTTTTTCATAAATCTCGAGACTCATCTTGACTCCCCTCCAATCTACCAATATGGGTAGCATATTGTCCAGTCATATCAACTTCCCAACATAATATTTTTTTTGTTTTTGTTTTGTTTGTTTTTGTTTTTTTTGTATTATTATTTTTTTAACTTTTTCTTTTCTTAATCAGCCCAATTACTAAACCTTCTTAAGAATTTTTCATGGACTTGGTTGTATATATGGCTGGTCCTAATATCCTTGATTGTGTATATGAACATAGACGTTTTCTTAATTACTTTGAATGGCCTGACCCAGATGCAATCTAACTTTTGCAATTGGCCTGATCCGTGGGTGTTGCAAGATAGAACTTCATCATTAACTTTAAATTCAGCCAGTGGTTAGCGATTCTCTAAGTTCTTTTGATGTCTGGCCTTTTAATCAGCAAAACTGTTATCAAAGGCTTGAGCTTGTAGTTTGATTAAAGCATCAGCAAGCTTCTTGACATACTATAGATAAGTCTTTTTGCCAGGATCCTCTAGGGACAAATATAACAGCGTTGGTAGGGATGGGTGTCTACTATATAATGCTTGAAACAGAGACATCCTGGTTGACAAATGGTAGGAGATATTGTAGGAAAAGACTGCCAAACTTAAGTACTCCATTTGGATGGTTTGGCTGAAGTTAATTTCCAGATAATGTTCACCAACGTCCCGTTTGTGTGCTGAACAGTCCCATTAGTGTCAGGGTAATAGGGAGCAGAAAGCACACCTCATAAACCCATTATTTGGTTGAACTTGGCAAGGACATCTGTGGTAAAGTTGGTTCTGTTATTGGTCAAAATAACCTGGGGAAATCCATGTTTGTGGATGATGTTTCAAGGTCAAACTTGGAGGTGGTTGCTGCTTTAGCTTCCCAAATGGCCTTGGACCTAACCCATTTGGTCAAGTGGTCGATGGCTACAATTATGTACTTAGCCTTTGTATTGCTTGTAGAAAATGGGCCAACAATGTTGATAGACACAGTGTGCCAGGAAAGTTGGGCCAAACAAGCTGGTAATATGTGCTTTTTTGTAACGTTTTTTAGCCTTGGCACTATGCACAGCATTCTAGCGTTTCTTGGATGTCAAAATGCATTGACTCCCAAAAGTAGAATTGCTTCAGATGCTCTTTTGTCTTCTTGAATCTACCATGCCTATGGCCTTGTGTGCTGTCGTTATTAGGTCTTTTTAGACCGATGGTTTTAAGAAAATAAACTTTTTGTCCTCAAAAATCTTGTAAAGCATCCCATTTTCAATAATTTTATTTTTTCATAGATCCAAAATAATTTTTGGATGGATTTGGGCTCATCTTGATACTCTCAGCTGATCATCTTCATAAAAAACTCATTGGCAGCCCGACTAAGTGTTGTGATGTTGGGTAGTCAGAGTAGACAGTCAGCGTTTTGGTGTTTTGCCCCAGCTCAATGCTCAATGGTGTATTCATAAGCTTGAAGCTTTAATGCCCAGCATGCTAATCAGCCCTCAGTTCTCTTAAGTTGTTTAACCATCTTAAGGAAACAAGATTGGTAACAACTTTGAAATGAGTGCCATGAAGATAGACCCAGTATTGCTTGCAAGCATATATGATAGCTAAGAATTCTCATTCCATCACCGTGTATTTCCTTTTTGAACGTTTAAAGTTTAACTAGCAAAGGCAACTGGGTGTTCCTCACTGTCTTCTTCAACTTTGGATAACATGGCCCCCACTGCTGTTCAGGATGCAACAGTTTAAACGATAAATTTTTGATCAAAGTCTGGGTATCAAAGAACAGGCGCACTTAATGGGGGTTGATTGGAGTTGGTCAAATGCATCCCGGCAAGCTGGAGTCCAGTTGAATGGGACCTTATCTTTAAGCAGATAGAAAAGTGGCTCTAAGTTATGTGAAGTCAGCAATAAATCAGTGATAGTACCCAATCATGCCTAGGAAAACTTTAATAAAGCTTGGACTTGGGCCGTTTCATTTTGGAGATGTCATCCAGCTTAGAGGTTTGGGCCAAAGACCCACTTTATCAATCACAAATCCGAGGTATTCCAGGTGGTCTTTGAAAAACTGACATTTTGGGGCTTAATTTTTAAGTTTGCAGCAGCTAGCCTTCTGAAAACCTCCTCTAAGTGTTCTAGGTGGTCATCAAAAGTGCGGCTGAAAACGTTGATATCATCAAGGTACACTAGTACGCATGACAATTTCAAATTTAACAAAGTTTGTGTCCATTGCTCGTTGGAATGTAGCCAGGGCATTGCAGAGCCCTTGAGGCATTCTCATCAGCTGGAATAGGCCCTCTTGAGTTATGATTGCTCATTTCTTGTGCTCCTCTTTGGTAAGATCTATTTGTTAATATCCGCTGATAAGGTCATTGCTGAGAAGAACTTTGTTCCCCATAGCCTATCCAAGGCGTCATCAATTCATGGCAGTGGGTACGAGTCCTTCTTTGTAATGTTCTTTAACTTCCAATAATCAATGACCACTCAGTTGCTTCCATCCTTTTTCTTCACTATTAAAAATTGGTACTGCTCATGGACTTATTAAAGGGACTAGCATGCCACTATTGAGGAGTTCCTTAATCTCCCTGGATACTGCTTCTTCTGATGATTTTGAGTGTCTAATCAAGTGTAGTCAGATAGGTTTATGATCTCCGGTATTGACTTTGTGGGTGACACCATTAGCACATCCCAAGTCAAAATCTTCTTGTGCAAATTTTTCAATATTTAGAGAATAACTTCTGAGTTTGGCCTTTCTCAAAGTTGGTCAGGTTGCATAAATTGGCCATTAGACAACATTATTTATGCTGAGTTGGTCCTTATCAGTGAGCCCTAATTCAACAAAAGTTCTGAACTCATGGAATGAGTGAATTTATGAGGTAGGGAACAGATGCAGAAATGTGATTGTTTGATGTTGCTTGATGGAGATGGGCCAATTTTGCAAGTTTGTAAATAAGATATGTATTTCTCCATGGCCTGAAATGATAATACCAGGGGCAATGTTTGGTTTGAATCGAGCCTAGACCATGGTTGATATACTTCACTATAAAGTCCTTTCAGGATATTAATTGTTAGTCCCATCAAGACAATTACTTGTTCACTGGATGGTATAGTGATTGCCTAATTTGAACGAAGTGGAATGCCATTTGACTTATCAATCTGTGTGGGCAGTGGTTTTATCTTTGAAAATGCTTCAGAATACTCAATTGGGATGACTCCATCTTTATAGGCCAGATTTATGAATAGGCTGGGTTTCATTTTCTCAACTGCTTTATCACGGCTATAGTGAAGTGGCTTATCCTGGCCAAGAATGGTGATAGTATCGTCCTTATATTTTAATCAACTCCATATCTTCTTAGGAAATCAGTCTTAATTAGGATATTTTAATTAGTATTTGGCAACACTATGGCAGGTGCTGTTACTACAATGGATCCAAATCTGAGTGGTAAGGTACTGTATGTGCCCAGCGATTTAGTTAAATGCGCTCCAGCTGTTCCATATTCCTGACAGTGGGCAACATTAGGTGCAATTTTCAGTTTTTAACCCACTTTTTGCTATCTATATTGATAGGAGCACCACTATTATTGATGGCCCAAACTCACACCTTGTTTACTGCCATGTCCACATAAGTACATACATTGTATTTTTCAGAGGTATTCATTGTGTGAATGCTGTGATTGCTTCCTAATTCCAGGTGTGATTTCAGACTTGAGCAAATATACTGGAAGCTATCTGCTAAGGTATTCATGGGAATGGCTACTTGAACGTCGTTAAGCTTAGGTAAGTTGGTCGAACATCTGGGTTGGAGTTCTAAACCCTAATCAATAATCTGCTTTGCATAGGGTTTTGATACTTCAACTTGGGCTTCATTGGTAATTTTCAAGGGTTTAGTTGCTTTTGCTGTGGCCCAAGTAGTGATTATCATGACATCATTAGCTACAATATGGTGGAGATTGTTTTTAGTAACATCTTCGGCCCTGAAGGAATCCTCAGGGTCAGGTGGAATGGTTTGAAAATCGGTGGAGTTAGAGCATTCCGCCTCTACTCCACCTGCTCTTTTCCCGCCTCATTGTCACTGTTGATTTCTAGAGCAAAGTTGACCTCAGGCTTTTCGTTGGACCGTCTGTAGCATTATCTAACAAAATGCCCTTGTTGACCACAATTGCGGAAAGTAATCGGCCCTGTTTGCTGCTTTTTATCAAATTTTTGGTCCATATTTTGGATCTTTTTCCCCTGGTCAGACATTGTATTGTTTTTTGGGTCCAAAAATCGGGATTTTTGCTGATCTTTGGCCTGATTAGGAGTATTGAAATTATGAGAACAGCTTCTCAAGTAATTGGTAAGCTCTTGGATTTCCAAGCTTCCATTGAATGCAGGCAGCATGAGATTGTGCAGTTCACGGTAGGGCATAATTGCGTGCTTGATTGCAATATTGGCGTCAAATTTATCTATTGCATTGCATCCACGCAGAACTTGTGCCTCATGGAAGAATCTATCCGCAAAGACCTCAATAGTCCCATTCTGTTTGATTTAATATTAAGAAGCCCTCTTTTTCAGGTTTTAATTTCTCAGGTCCTCCAAACTGTTTTGTTATTGCAATTTCGGCATCCATATAGGACCAATCATCACCCAAATAGGGCATAACGAGGTCACAGCTTTGGGCATTGAGTGAGTTAATCAGTGCCAATACTTTGGCATGGTCTGATGCTCCTCTCATTGCTTTTTCAAATAACTTGAGGAAAGAGTGAACATTTTCATCCTTATTGAACTTTGGTAAATTCAGTGGTTTGAAGCCATCTTGCCCTATTTTGGGCATAGGAGTTATAATTCAACTTGAGAATCTGGGTGTATCATCGCCCATAATTGGCCCTCTTTTCCATTGGGAAGTATCTGGAGCCAGGATTGCTGCCAGGACTCTAGGCATAGAATGGATGTTCGAAATAACAGTTTCCGCATCAGTGTCAACTTCCAATTATCCTATTTTATGATATTACTCCGAACTACTGGATTCTGACGCCTGAATTTGGCCCTTATACACTTTTCCAGGCTGTTTTTTAGCCAATTATTCATATCTTTTTCCTATATCTTTTTCTGTCAAAGTTGGGAGAGCACTAGCAGCCTTGCTTTTTGATGGATTCGAATTCTTTTTAAGGTTATTGTACTCCTCTTTGAATAAAGCTTGATTGGTTGTTATGCTTTTTATATCTTTGTCCATACTGTCTCCTTGGGAATTTGCAGTTGATAGCTGCATTCTGAGTTCCCAAAAATCCTGAGTAATTTCAGTATTTCTTGACTGCAATATCGACACCACAGTCCATAGGTTTAGTAAATTCCTCTTTGATCTGGGAATCCTCTTCATCCCTATTCATGACGGCTGGCTTTGCCGCAAGGTCCTCAAAGTATTTGTTGATAGTATCCAGCTCATCCCAAACATACTCTTCAAAGTCATCAACTTTTGCATTTAACTCCAGGTGATTTCTTTGGCCTGAAGTGGAATGTATGGTAAGTCGTTCTGATTGAGAAAATAGGTAATCTGAATGGATTTCCAGTTTTTGAAAGCAGTTATTCATGGTTTTTACCCATTCTTGTGATAGCCCATGATGGGCCAAAACTTCTGCGGCTATCTTTGGGACTCCTTCGTTCAGAAGCACCTCAAGGGTGTTTGATCTCCCATGAGCTTCATTGGCAAGTCCCATATTATCAACAATTGCCTTTAAGACTTCAGCAAAACTGGAATTTAGCTTGTCCAGTAGGGCATTTTTGGAAGGTTGTTCCTCCCCTTGCACATGGTAGATTTCCGTGATTTCCAGATTTTGTCTAGAAATTATTCTTTGGGTATGCTTGTTTGAGGGATGAACAAAGTTAAACAGGATTTTGTTAGTTGCTTGACTGTCTGTAAGACCTCTGGCAAGAGATGCCATGGTTGCGTCATGGTACTTTATATATATCTCCATCTTGAGTGCCTGATCCTTAAGGTAGTAGAACAGGCCAAAGGAGGGATTGATTTTTGAAGTAACAATCCTAAAACCCTGATATATGGTTTCTAGCATAGCTTTTACGCTTGAAGATGTAAGATCAATTAGGCTGGTTATATCTGCATGAGCTCCCCACTGTGATACGATCCAGGGAGTAGGAGGTACCCGCTTCAGAGTCATGATGGCTGGTATTAAGTTAATCTGAGATATCCTTATTGCTGGTTTCCATCTCATTGTTGCTTTCTCATCTGGACAATTCTGCCAGGAATTGGTCATGTTAATCCATTTCAGAGAATGTAACCAGTTTTGAGTGAGCACCAGTTGTCAAAATGCAAGGATAGCTTGCTTGAAATTTTTTATCCTGCACATCTATTTGGGTCAAAGTTCTGGTATATGATTATCAATAGTTCCTGTAGTTTATGGTATTTGGACTGTTCAAAAACTCACTAGGCCTACTATAATTGCCTCGACTCTTCCAGCCAATTTTGGGTGCAATTTTCCCTTTGTATTTGGGAACTTCTTCCAAGGCAGGCAGATATACAAGCTGTGGATTAGGTATGTCCATCTTTTCAACACTTTCTCCAAAAAAAATATTCAGTGAGAAAACTAGGAAAGAGATGAAATAAATGAAACTTTTACTATAAGTTATTTGTTAAATAGTAGTCATTAGGCTGGATGCCAGTATTTATACCTCTAAGGCATCTCCTGGCCACCTCCAAGTACAAAATTTCAACAGATATTTTACCACCTCAGTTTATACCTTGAACTGATACGCCTGAAACTTTTTTTAGGTTTATTGGTGGCAAAATACTCTTCAAATTGGGAGAATCTTCAGGTACAAAAATTGTAATAAAAGAATGCAGAATTGTCCTAGGATCTTCAGTATTTGAGTTTCATCATACTGCTGACAAAATACACCTTCTGTGAAATTCTTGGCTCCATTGAAGTAGATGAATACCCCTAATTGTGATGTCATCAGGCCTCTCCCTTGAAAGCACTAGGTACTCCCTTTTGGGCAGTCCATGCAAGTGCTATCACGCTGATTATGTGGATTGACATACGAATTTCACCATAAGGAGGAATATTGATTACGTTTTTTGTTCATCTGAAATCCATGGTATTTTCAGACGTTAACTTCAGGTCAGTTCAAAAGATTTTGTATACAAATTAGTTGATTGTGTTTCTGATAATCAGGAACATTTGCCAAGATTTGATGCATAGAAAATTGGCCATAATATGTGAGCATATTTGGCCTGAGCACTCTGATAAAATACTTGATCAAATTGCCATTGAGATATTCAGCCCAAAAAATATGATTGCAATAGGCTTTAAGATGAGAATACAGGTGTTAGATCAAACGTTGAAATGGTGATCAGCATGATCTGATGGCAAAGGTTTATTTTAAAGTCAACCACCAGAATCTGACAGAGGAGCAACGGTAGACATGGGATGAGGTGCAAAGCATTAACAGAGGGTGCCTTGCGCCCTAATCTAACTCCTATTTTCCCGCCTCATAAGCCTTTTGCTTCCAACAGGAATTCATTTGGTGACTAAAGACTCTACAATAAGAGCAAGGGTCGCATTAAGGTTTAGATCTTTTATTATTTTACTGCATAAATGTGAGAACAGTTCCCCTTGTTAGGTGTTTGACGAACCTCCACATCAGGCAGCACCATAATAGATTCCTTAGTACTAAGAATCACATTGAGCAGTTTAGTTTCATTCTGGAAGTGTAGTATGAGACTCATACTGTGTTGGAACGTGTATACAGAGCAATGGCATCATCCAAATAAATTCAATCTCAGGATGTGAGGGCATGATTTTAAATTTATTGTGGGGAAGGCCAACCATGGGACGGACATTTCCGAATATGACTCAGAAGAGACAAAACTTAGTACCAGGGAAGGCACCCCAGAGAAGCGATGCAATCTCTTGTTGCCGGTGGGGACGCCACTTATGGGGAGGGGGAGGGAACGTGTGAAGGGGCCGTAGCCACAATTGAACACTTATGGAGGAAGGGGTCTGATTTGATGAACCAGACTGGGAACCAGGAGGAGACCAGCTGTTGGCGACGCGGTGGGAGGTATCCAAACATCCACGCTTGAAAGTGGGCCACCAAATGAGACTGGAATTTGTGGACAGCTTCTGGGAGGGTGGGGGTGGAGCCTGCGATGGCATCTAAGACAATCGTGTGGATGGTCCTCATGGCAATTGCAACCACCAAAGCACGGAGGGAGGGTGGAAGGGAGGAGGCCATTGATAGAGCAAACATATCTCTTGACAGACTGAAGGGATGCGTTTGATCCTGGCCCACCAGACGTTGAACTTCGCGCTATATCACTTTAGAGGTAGGACACTTCTCCAGGTGGTGGAACAGCGTTCCATACTGGCCACTCACGACGCAGGATGAGTGTAAAGCGTTAGAGCGCTCAGCTGTACAATATACCTGCCTCAGGCAGCGCCACACATGGGAGCGGACTTGAGGCTGCAACAGAGGATGGTGTGCGTATTTCCAGATAGTTTTTTGGGTCTCAATGGAGTAAGGGATGTCCATCATGTCCAGGTCTTCCACCCTGGATAGGACATGGGGCCGTGTGGGGATCACGCCATCTTGGATGGATAGCCCCTGTACCTCTTGTGTGAACTGAGGAGAGGGGCGGCCTCTCTGGGCTGTGTGTCTGCTAATACAAATTCTCCACTCAGCGCTCCACATGGAGAGGAGGATTCGTTTGTAGTGGGTTTTAGTCCCGTGAGGGCCTGTGGCTGATGGGTGTGAAGCGAGGTATTTCATCATGGAGTGGGGGTTTGGTGGGTTGTTGAGGCCCAAGGCTTGGGAGAAGTTGGAGCGGGCCGCGCAGGACCAGTGTTGGGAGGGGAGCGTAGGGGCGGTGATGGCCGCTATCCAGGTACCTAAGATCTTGGCAGCATGGGCTCTGAAGTTGAGCAGACCCATGCCACCATGATGATGAGGGCCAAACATGACCTCTAGCCGTAATGATGGAGGGCGGCCTGACCAAAGCCATCCTTGCGGCAGGGCATGCAAGGATTTGAAGAAGCTTGGGGAGAAGGGGATGGCGTGGGCTCCAAACCAGACTTTGGAGATGAGCATAGAGTTGGCCAAAATGACCCTACCAGTAAGGGAAGTAGGGTAGGCTCTGAGAGAGGCGATTTGCTTCGTCACGTTGTCCAGAATATGGCTCTCCATTACTGCTGACGCGTATCCGCCTGCCTCCATCCACACGCCCAGATGGCGTACCGGTCCTATGGTAGGGCGTGGCATGAAGGGGAGCACCAGTGGGGCGGTGTGTTTTGAGCTGGTAGGGCGAGGACGTGGGCGAGCAGATGGGCTGGGTTGGGAACTAATTGCTGGGGCCCAGCAGTTCTGAGACCGACCAAGGAGGATGATTTTGGTTTTGGAAGCGTTCAGTGCCGCGTTACTTACCCAGGAATACTCCTGGATGAGAGCTTCAAGCGCGTGTGCATCTTGATTATTAGAAACCCCAACCACACAATCATCTGCGAACGCCATCATCTTGACTGGGGCTTGGCCTGGCACATGGACCCCAGTGATTTGGGCATTCACATTTCGCAGTAGTGGGTCAAGGCTGAAATTGTATAAGAGTGGGCTGAGGGGGTCTCCTTGTCGCAAGCCCCTTTGAGGGCGGACTACTTCCGTTAGGAAGCCAGGGCCACGTACTGCCATTGTTGCAGATTCCGTGAGCAGCATCACCCAGTTGATGAAGCGAGGGGGTAAGCGGAATTGATGGAGGCAGGCCCTGAGGTATTCCCAGTTTACTCTATCATAGGCCTTCCGTTGGTCCAAGAATACAAGTGCCCCAGAGGCTGTGGAATGACATGCATTAGCCACAGAGTGCACATTATCCCAAATTGACCTTCTGAGTATGAAGCCAAATTGCTCTGGGGAGATGGTGGCGGATGTTATAATCCCTAAACGGTTAGCCATGATTTTTGTTAAAATTTTTGTATCCGTGTTGGTTGAGAAATGGGGCGCCAGTTGGCTAAGTCTAGCTTATCCCCCTTCTTGAAAAGTGTGACAGTAAAGGCCTCATGTCCTCCTGGTAGGAGGCGCATATCCAACAGGCTCTGGTTAAGTGAAGCGAGCAGCAGTGGGGATATATATTTGAAGTATTCTTGTAGAATTCATATGGGATGCCATCTGGGCCTGGGCATTTCCAGTTAGGTGCACCGCGGATGGCTGTCCATAATTTGTTCAGAGTAATTAAATTCATTATTTCCGGGTATTGAGAAATGGTGCAGATGTGGGCTTGGTCGAGAAATTCTGCCACTTTGGCTGGCTGAATTAGATCAGATTGGTATAACTCGGAGTAATACTTCTGTGTTTTGATTGCCACTTCAGCTGGCGTATCTGCGATGGAATCATCTGATCTTTGCACCTGTGTGCAGGCCACGCTCTGGCATGGTGCAAATTTTTTTTAAAAAATATGCAGTGCACTTGTCACCCTTTGTGATGCGTTTGGCACTGTATTAAACACAAACCCGATGTTTGTGTTGCCTTTCAAGCGCGTTGAGGTGGGTGGCTGCCTCTGCCCACTTCTGGCCCCGTGCAGGGCTGTATCCTGTAGCGGGGATATTGGAATCCAGGTGTGCCAATTCTTCCAGAGCGTGTGAAATGATCGCTGATGTGGCTCGTGAGTGTCTGGAGGAGAGGTGGCGAGAGTGGCAGATGGTATCCTCTTTGAAGGTTGCCCATGTGGAGATGGGGTCCACGCAAAACAGTGTTACAAACTCTTTTGCCAAAGTTGCTTTTTCCACCCAAGTGGAAAATCCTGGCGACGCGAGTTTGGGGGGGTGGAGCTTGCACCAATGTGGGGCCCTGGTCACTGTGGTGGGTAGGTGGTAGGTTGTTGAGACCAGTTGGTGGTCAGAGAATTCCATTTTTGTTGTTTTGAAGTGGGAGAAGTTGGGTTGGAATATCGCCGGTGTTAGGATAAGGTCAATGTGGGTCATGGACCTTAGTTGCCGTTGTGGACGTGGGGGCGCATCATGTTTTTGAGCAGTGGGGCATGTCGCGGCAGCGCATCCATTAAACCAATGGTGGCCTTTAGAACATGCAGTTCTACATGACCCTGAGGGGTGTGGGGTGAGGAAGGCCACCGGTCCATTGGTGTGTTTAGCCAACAGTTCATATCACCAACTACAAAAGGGTCTGAGGGTAGTGGGAGAGATTTGACCAACGAGAAAAATTCCTGATGCTTGTGTGCACCGTTTGGGGCATAGATATTGACAATTGCGTGTGCTACGTCAGCCCACAAGAAAGTGACAATGAGAACTTGGCCATTTAGGAATGTTTCTGATGATAAAAATTTGAAGAGATTGTTTCTCTGAACTAGTACACCACAGTGCTCTGACCAAAAGGATAGGGATGGTAGGAGCATGTACTTCCAAGCCTCCTCAGAACCTCATGGACAGTGGGACTCCTGGATGGCCAGGATATCCACGGGTAATTTTTGTTGTAAAAAACTCAGTTTCCTAGCCCAGGATGGCGAGGCCTTGAGTCCGGCAATATTCAATGTCCCTAAAGTGAAGGTTTCCCCATCGCACCTTAGGTGCGAGGGGGTGGGCACCTGGGCCCATTAGCCTCCTCTAGATCCCCACAGGCCTTCATGGCAGCGCGGGTGTTAGCAGCAATGCTATCGGGATTTTTGTTAATTTTTGCAGAAAGATTTGCGTTGGCTTTAGCCTTTGCTTTTTGTTTCCCTGACATTGAACAAATTTTTTGCGGTGCAGATGAGTTCAGTGCACCGTTGAGCAGGTTGAAAATTTATTTTCAGTTGGGATGGGCCCCAAGTCAGTTTCAATTGGAGCTTGGGTGCAACGATTTGGTGATATTGAGTCCCCCATCAGATCCTTGGATTGAGTGGCCCAATTGGCATGGGCTTCCCAATCTGACTGGTTGATGGATTCCTGAGTTGCTTCCACCACAAAGGTTTCTATATCCTCCTGGCGTTGGGAGTGTGGGATAGCGGTGGTGGCTTTGGCCGTTTCCTTGGCCATGGCCCTGCGGGCCTGCTTGGCCTTCTTCCGCTCTTGTGGGGAGATGGGCTTTACCAGTAGGTAGCAGCCTTGTGCTCCCCACGGGAAAGCCTCTTTGGTGCTTACGGTTGGTTTGTAGTGCGCCTCTCCACTGGCCATGGCCACCGAGGGGTGCTCTTGGAATGTGACGCCCTCCTTGGTGGGGCATGCGTGCGCCTTATGGCTGAACGCATCACAGTGGGTGTAGATGGGCGGCGCGCTGTCCACGGTCACCCAGAATGGGTGGGTGGTATGTCCTTCAATATTAATAAAAGTGGAGTGTGGGATCTGGGTTAGGTCCTTTGCAATCTCCTCAGTTGGGGTCAGAACTGCGATGGCTTTGCTGGTGCACAGGTGTGGCATCAGCATGAAGCATTGCATTTTGAAAGATTGTATTTTGCCATATATGGCGAGACCATCTTTCAGGTGTTGTTCCAAAATGTCACGTTTTACCATAGTAGGCAAAAAGTCAAACGTGAGGAAAATTTGATTTGATTTCATCCAACTGGTGCGTTTGGTTTTGATGACCTGTTGCCCTTTGGGGAGGTTGACCATTACATGCACTGCAGCAGCCTCATCTGCTGCCTCTTTGTTTTCGAAACCTAGGTCCAGTCAACCACATGACATGGAGTGAGGTGCGACGTACATCGCAGTCAGGAAAAAGGTGTGCACATCTTCACAAAATTTTTCCCATAAAGCTGTTTGTTGGATGTCCATAAACACACGGACTCCGTATTCCACCAACGAAAGTAGTTGGGAGTGTGGCGTGTTGATGTACTGGTTGCATCGTGCTTGCCATGCGATTATTTCTGGGAAAATAGTGACTGCCAGTTTTTTAAAGTTTTTATCTATTCCGCCAGTTTCTCTGGGGCGTTTTCGAACGTTGGAGGCCGTGGGCCTTCCACCTGCTCCTCTTACCTTACTTGCCCAACTGATCCCTGACATGAGCGCAGACTAATCTCCTCTGTGAGATTATCAAACTAGATTCAGACTTGAATTGAATAGGTTGCAAAAGTGATTGCAACAAGAAAGAAAAGTTTTAGGATGTGAGGGCTTGATCTTCATGATAATAACGCATAGTGAATTTGATATTTGTTTACATTTAGGGGTGGATCTACTTAAATGCCTGTTTACAATTAAACAGGGATATATTAATTCCTTATAACTTAATAGAGCGTTCTTTAGCTCCGCCCAAGTAGTACACTCTTTGAAATATGGAATTATTATCTCTCAGGCCTTACTATCAAAGCTAGTTTGAATGCGCTGGTACATTTGGTGATCTGTAGCTTGTTCTATCACATTCCCGTTCTAATAGAAATTTGAAAGGATAATTTTTGTTTTAGGCACAATCTTCTCTTTAAAAGAGGCTTGAAATTTCTAACAGTTTCATAGAGAACATGGATGTCTAGGAATGAGGCTGGTCAGACCCAGTTGGCTCCATGATTCCTAGGTCTGTTTAGGGGATAGCCTTATCAACCTGTCAACAGAAGTCATCCATATCATCCTGGATGTTAGTGTAGCAAGTGTTGACATGATCAAGTGAGGCTTTAGTATTTAGGAGTCAGCGCAGTTTTCAACCTTGGCGGACTGGCTTGCTACTTTGGATGACAGGGCATCTTGATTTAGCCTCAATTGTTTGAAGTCTAGCATTTATCTGATCAAGTTGGTTGCTCACTTGATTCTGATTGAATTTCTGTGAGGTGATTAACCAGGAACAGGTTTGTTTTAGTAAACAAATGTTATACAAAGAGATCAGGGTTAGATCCTTGTTGAGAAAATCTTATTAATACTCATCTATGCTCCTAGAGCCACATTTCACAGTTAGATTAAAGGGCTTTAACTTGAGTTTTGTGGTTTTCACCAAAAGATGGTCCATTAGGTGACGGGGTCCTGAGGGCAGCAAGGACCTTCAGGCCTTGGGATCCCTTGTCCCCCTTCAGGACCAGTAATACCAGTAGCGCTTGGAGGTCCTTGTTAGTTAATAGCTTCTTGATCTGGAAGCATGGCGGTCCTCTCAATCAATTGCTAAATCTGGGTAGCTAAAGCTGCAATTTTAGAACCAGTGGTTTAACTAATCTTGGAAATTTGTTTGATAAATATAGCCAAAGCTCATTCTACTTGCTAACCCAAATTGATGGTGGCATAAGCCATTCACTTAGTGAGTTCACCGTGTAGGTTAAAAATAGCTCCGTTGTCAATTTAAGCCAAGTGAACAGAAGCTCATTGATATCCCAGCGATTGCTCATAAATGGCTTTACGATTACTCAGACCAAATTTAGATGCAGCTTCATACAATTCAAGAAGTTGAGCATGAATTTGCTGTGTGAGTCAAAGTTTCCATTGAATTTCTATGATATAGACTTAGTAATTGCATCAGATGGTTAATGTCAGGGCGAACAAATAGATAGAGATAGGTTTCAGTCTGATCCACCCCTATTTCAGCACTAGGAAGGTCAGGCGAGGAATACAGATTTTGTAAGCTGAAAGCAATTCAAGCGGAGTGACTAAAAATGGACCGCCCTCCAGGAGTGATGGTTTCAGACAGTAAAGCTACAACGGTTTCAGCTACTTCAGCAGCTATGATTTGTTAAATGGTACATCAAAAGCTGAAATAGTCAGGTTCATTATCACTCTGAACTCATGGCTTAGTGCTTGGAAGGGTCTATATTGATTATTGGAAGTGACCCATTTGGTCAAGCTCAAATTATCCTCAATAATGGTAGGTCTGTGGTCACTGGGAAAGTTCATGTGATGGTATGCCTTCACCGAGTAGCCTTGGAGAACTGACAGGGAGCACCAGTATTGACTTTGTCTATAACTCTAAGTCTGCCTTCTAATGATATGTGAGTATTAGTCACTATAGCTCCAGAGGTATCTCCTAGAAGACTTCAGGTCACTAAGGCAAATCTCTTGATGGAAAAAAGGTCTTTTTCAAGAAAGTCTCTACTAGAATGCAGGCAATATCTCAAGGCAACTCTGGGTAATATCTGGTAAAAATAGGCGAAAATCAAGGTTATAAATGGTATATCTTTGATGGTTTAAAATTAGGGGATAATATAGCTTTTGTAGAAGTCTGGGATCGAGTATGGTATGGAAATCTCTGGAATAATGAAGTGGAAGATGGAGGATTCTGGCAGACATGATCTTTCCAATTGATATTCAGGTTCAGGAGATCTCCAAAATGACAAGATCTTTATCCAATAATCTGGAGTATTTGGGTGGTATTTAATAATTTAATTGTTTGCTTTAGAGTTCTTTATTTATTGTGACTTTGGTAGCTTCTGCGACAGTGGAACTCTATTAATCACAAATAAAATTATCTCATATTCAAACTTTAATCTGAACTAGCATGAATCTCATCATTCCTGAAATTTATGCTGGCCCTTGGGGCTTCCACATTAGGGTTCATATGTCACACTATATTACCAGGTGAGGTATTATTACTATCAGTTATAGAATAAAGTTGATACAGAATATCATTTGCGTTGCCCCTGTGATGGGCACCAAATGTTTAGATTAGTGAGGGGCGTCATATCTCAACAGCACAGGTTAACAAACACACAAATACAAGAAAATTTATGAATGTAGAGTCTTGGGAAATCACAAGGGAAAAAGACCTTAATTATCTTTAAAATAGGCTTTTGTAAAATCTTCAATGAAGAAAAAAACTTTAGTATTGACTACAATTGCAGCTTTAATGCGTTGCAAGGAATAGTATTATTATAGTGGTAGGCTTTACCACCAGCTACCATCAAATCAGATCCTCTTCAAAATGGTAGCTTCCTTATATTATGTTCCTCGTATTCCTCATTTCCATTGGTGCAATTATTTGATAATGTAATAGCACTAAGGAATTCTTGGGCAATCACATAATGGGGAAGTACAGGGCCGCTAAGGCAGTATTTTAATATACTATCCATAATAACAGTAATCAGCCTATTATAGGTAAGATTATGGCAGAAAGGCCAAGGAGAATAATTGTAAGCCTAAATTAATGACGATTTTTACGCCCTAGCAGGGCAAAATAGTAACTAAATGATAAGTAATGGGAAATATGAGATTAGGGTCTCAGGTCAGAGTAATCAAAATACTAGGAGACTGAGTTGCACTAGCAGACAGTGAGGATCTAATCATCTGCCATATTTATTAATATCCTATAGAAGTGGCCAAGGTTGCCAATGGTTTATTATACAAAATAGGAAAGTATATATAGTATGTGCTGCGTGGACATAGAACTTTGATTGAACTTTTTATATTTATTTGAGGCAAGCTGACCAGGGGACGGACATTACTGAAACTAAAATATACTAAAAAAAGTAACTAATTGGTTCAAACAAAACGCCCTAATGAGCGGATTGAGTGAAACGCTAATAAAACTGACCAACCAGGTGGTCAGCGGAAGCCGCTTGTCCCTCCATGATGGAAGGGGAGGGGGGTCGGGGGGCTCATCTTTGGCAGCCTCTTTGGAAGCAGCTTCTTCCTCCCATAGTAAAGTGCATGTCACGGCCATCAGTAATGGCATTGGGGCATTTGTAGTATGTGGTTTGATATCTCTAATAATTGAAATTTCATGGAAATTGCCAGCTAGGTAAATGGCACTGAGATATTTGGTTAAAGCTTTTTTGGCTTTAATTTGGGCGTCTGGGAGTTGAACGAATGTGGCAATGTTAGTTTAAGTTATTTTTGCTTTTGGATTCCATGCTATAGTTGCCACGTTCTGGATAAAATCATTTGCGTTTTTGTAATACTTGTTCACCAATATTTTGCTTTTTGGGGTTAAGGTTGTGGGGATAATGGGAGGTGGAATTCTTTCCTTTGAGTATTGCTACTGATTTAGAGACAGATTTATGCAGGGGATGAAAATATGGTGTTGCAGCTGCTTTGACTGCAAGCTGGTGATCACTGCAAAATGATTCAGTGTTTGGCTGTGGGGTATAAAGTCAAGGGGGGTATTTGGCGTCCCATTCTGCATTAATGAACTGCTCACTTTTCAGAGATGGTTCTTCAATGAACCTACCTGATTTGTCAATTTCAGCCAATAATTCCCATGGGTTTTGGTTGAATTGGATTGGGGAATCAACATACGGTTGAGGTTTATTTGATTCAATTGTGGAAGCATGGGATCAAACTGGGATTTAATCTGATGCTTGATTGGAGAAATTATTTATGGCATTGGGGTAAGGAGGAGGCTGATTGGTGGCTGCATGTGTAGCTGCAGCAGCAGGCTTTGGGGGTGGAGGAGGTAGGATTGTGCCCCATGTCTGAAATTGTACAGGGTGGGCAGCAGATTGGAGGTTGGCGGATGAGTCATCCAATCTATCTGAAGTGGTTGAGTAGGGGCACTTGCATTTTGAGTGGTCTAACTTAAAACATGATGGACAGATCATCTGCCCACCCTTGACGCGGGCCTAAAATGGATGGTTGGGCGCTGAGGGAATAACGGTGTGCGGCGGAATTGCCACCACAATTTTATTAAATTCAGGGCTTATTGTGGCATATGCCCAAGGCCCAGCAAGTCATGTGGCCCCATTTGGGACCACAAATTGTAAGATGGGGTTGGAGCCATAGGCTGCCAAACTGTCCATCAGCTCCTGGTGGAGCACTTCAGGGGGTGAGTGAGCAGGCCAGCAAACTGGACCACCAAAGTGGTGTCTGCTGGGAGCCAAGTCTGAGTTGAGGGGAGAGGGTGCCCTGGAATACCAGGGGCACAGTTGCTGCAGTGGCAGCATTGGCTTTGCAGGTGAAGTCGAGGCCAAAATACCCCTTGTAGGGGCGGAAATTGATAAAGCTGGTTGGTGTCATCATTGCCTGTGCCATTTTGATAATGGCTTGGTCATGGTATGGGAATAATTTCCCATATTCAACCCTTAGGCTGTAGTGCATGTTGCTCCAGGGGAGCACTAAGGGGCAGCATGGTACCACTTAAGTACAAGCAAGGTGGGCATCTAGGTCCTTGGGAGGAACAAATCAGCCCATAGGTTTGGAATGACTTGGTGAACCAGTCCTAGCGCATTTTCCTGCCAGACAGAAAATGGTGGGGGAGTTTCGCTGCTGCCCCACGCTGGAGCAGCTGGCAGAGAATCTGAGGACATCAGAGCAAAAACTACTATGGGAAAATTTGATTTGTTTTATAAATTTGTGTAATTTGCTTGGAAAGTTATGCCAAGTGGAAAAAGAGTTTTTGATTGAACCCTTTATCTAAGTATTAGTTATATAAAAAATTAAGTGAACTATAAACTAATGGTTGGTCAAATCAATTAAAACAGGCCCAATTACATTAATCAATGGATTAGTAATAATGATTTTTTGTTTAAGCCATATAAAGCATTGAATAATATAAAATGATATTGATAGCAATAATATAAGTCAATAGTTAATTAAAGTTAGAAATAATAAGCTTAAAGCCAAGGCTTCACTTAAACAAGAACAAAGCCCAACAGTGATGTCTTAGTTTATAATTCAAGACTGAAATCATAGCCATTATTATTTCTATAGGTATGGAGTGCCAAATTATTGCAATTCATGCATCAAAATTAATTTGCACACCTGTTCCAATAGAAATTTGATCTTCTTTATAGAATCAATCACTGAAGGAAAACATGGTTTCATAGTTATAAAATAGAATACACATAAATTTCTGCTTTTGGTTTGCAAGGCGCTCCAGCTGCCAAATTTTCTTATAATTACATCTCTTGACTCAATGTAAAACTATATGTTTGTTGCTAATCTAGATATAATAAGGTTTGGCTCTCCATATTCAGCAATTTATTATAGTAATTGCCTTCTCAAAATTACCACATCCCATTATAATCATCTTAAAAAGTTTTATAAATGCTTAACCACTATCTTTTTATATTCCAACAGTTTTGGGGTTGTTCTGAAGTCATCAATAGTACAAAAACTACCAATATTTTCACCTTTTGATGAGATTATTTAGTTCTAATGATGGTCAGCCAATATCCCTAGCGTCTTGTTCTGAGATAACTGTCACTACCTTAAAAATTTTTTGCCTTTATAATTAGATAATACTAATGTTATCAGATAAAGAGCTGTCAAATTTTACGTTTCTCTATCTTCTCTTGGCAGGGGCATATTTTCCTCCGATCTGGATAACTGCTGTGATTTTCTCTCTATTTCTTTTAGATTCAACATCCATGCTCTTTATTTCTGGGTTCATTGCACAATTCCTTCAATACTTTAGTTATTTGATAAATCTCATTGGCATTATTTTTGAAAGTTCTATTAATTAAGAAATATATAATTACATTTCAGTAATTTTCTTACGCTTTCACGCCTTAAATTGGGTACTTTTTTACTAGCCAGATGGTTATCCACTTATTCTGATAAAAACTCATCTTATGACCAGCGGCTCAGATTCCCCCATAGTGAGCACAACTTGTTGTAAAACGTTGATGTCACAGGTCTAAGGAGGTTTATTTACTAATTAACAATACTTCATGTTTGACAACTGGAAGCACGATCTAATTCAGAAATAGTTTAAGTATAAAAATTTAAGACTGTCTTAAAATTACGCAGGCACTTATTGCTTACAATAAAATAAACTACTATTAAAATCGAGCACACAACCTCAAGGTATTTTATTAGGGATGAGTGGTGAGGTTTTATAGGTGGTGAGTGGCAATCAAATGTACCTATCTAATTAACACAAAGGTAGTCAAGGAAAGAAAATAAGATAGTTACTTTTTCACTTACTCTAGGGTTTGCCCAGACCTAGGGGTTGGTAAAAAGCAATTTGTGTAAGACAATGTTTCCTGACAGTTGAATAAAATATTAGCATTAGTTACTGGAAAGTAATTAGTTAGCAACATAGCTATAGCTCATTATTAAATTAATGACTAAGTCAGAGCTTCACAAAAACATGTGAAAGGTTGCAGCTATTGCACTTGCAACTGTTGTCACAATAAAAGCTTTCTGGGGATGATCTCAAAGTTTTGTAAGTCTTATAATCATTAAAATCTACAATTGGTTTAATATAAGTTAGAACTTCCCATTGGGAAGTCTCAAAGTCATTAAGACTAGCTCTTTTCATTAATAATCTGGTCTGGTCAAGTATAGTTTTTACTTAGGAACATATTGGAAAAATCATAATCTGGTTAAAAATTCCGCCAGCAAGGGATTTATCTGCTGACTGTAACTGAAAAAAAATCAGGAGTGAAACGCCCTTCCAAATCTTCAACCTTAGTAGTTCTAACATTAGTAGAAGTACCTTCTTATCACTCTCACCATTGCTCAATTTCCAAAAAGCCTTCCCATCTCCTATGATTCAAACCTCAGAGGTAGATAACAGCCTTGTAGTCTGTGATTGATATCTTGGGTGTTCAAATCTCAATTCAAAATCCCGTTTTCTCTTAGCATGATAATACCTTAATAATAATCTTATTTTTGACTTTAGGTAAGCCTCATTATACTTATTGTACACAATAAAAATGCAACTAAATAATTACAGGATTTATCTGAAATGAGGTGATACTGGCATCATATTCTCTGATTATTCATAATTATTTAGATAAACCATACTTAATATCATCCATATCCTATGATAGTAAAAGCTATTATTCACTTTCTTCTTCACTACTTTTTTAATTAGTAGTAAATCCTATAAGCAGTCTCATATTCTCACTTGACATTTAAATAAAGCTTTTATTTCTGAATGCAAATATCACTTTAACTTTTCTTCACAGTACTCCTTCCTCACCATGTAGTTTTAAACTTATGCCCAATACATCACACTAGTCCTAATTAATTTCCAATGGGTAGGTATGTTTAAGCAGGTTCAAAATATTATCTGTTGAAATTCTTCATCCCTCTCAGTGTCATATGGTGGATCAAATTTGGTAGGTGGCATCAAGCCATCTTTCAAAATTTTAACTAGATGGAATCCTCCAATTATTAATCGTTATTTGGGATGATATGGACAATCCTGGTATAATGGCTTATTGACTGAATTTCGTGTTAAATAATATGATTGCTGGTTAGTAGCTCCCCAATTTGGGGGAGCTGAAGTTAGTATTCTGCCAATTTTGGAAGTAGGTTCAAGTGGGGCCAATTGGTGGCCCCAAATTAGTATAAGGATCACTGCTGACTAATAGCTGAGGATGATACAATTGGTATCTGTCAGTGGAATCAGACTTTGATGCCAACTGCCATTTGTGGACTGTTGTGGAATTCTGGCAGAAAGCCGACTTATTCACTTCAATTGTTCATCTGTAAATTCGCTGCCTATACTGACAATCTGAGGTTGGTGGATCTGACAATTGTGAGTTTGAGGTGGCTGAGGTTGTTTCTGGCGCCTCATATATTATAATCAATTATTGCCTGAATAAGGCGATTCCTAATCAATCAACTGAGATAATTTGAGAAGATATGTCAGTGAGATGCCAAAATATGAGTCAAAGCAAGCAACTGAAGTTGTTTCTAGCACATTATTATCAACTTGAAGGTCAAACCCAAATTTGATGTTTATTTAGATTAATTATTTATATGGCTCACCAGCAACTTAAAGCTGAGGATGAGCCAAAACTAATTAAGACATTGGAAATGATGAGGAGAGAGAGTCAACGTCATGGAAGAGAATAGTGCAGTAGTAGAAGAAGAATGGTTGGCTGGAAGAACCAGTGGAAGAGCTGATAGATTGGTGGTGGGCGCAGTAGCCCTGTTGTAAATAGTATAATTACCTAGTGCTTCCTTATCAATAGATATCTCCCTTTGCCTATTCTATCTTTTGTTATAATTCTATATTTATTTTGTTGGTTAAGGATTAGGCTGGGGGATCCCAAAATGGCGCATATGACACACCAAGGGGTTAGCTGGCGCTGCTGGCCCCATCTCCTAAGGCGAAATGGCAAGGGCTGACCAGTCTTCATACTGGTTGTCCTGCCAATTAGCAGAGCCCATATTAGATTTTCTGACAAATCTTTGTTTTTATTAATTTTGGTTTAGTTAAATAAGTAGTTTTAATCCTCTTGTTGTTAGGTGTTCTCACTGTGACGACTCAGAATTCTAATGAAGTAAAATTAATCTCAGCTTCATGTTATGGGAGATTATCCAAAGAGTATAGGTTGGTTACTAGAGGTGCTGAGTTAAAAATGAGATGTATCTTGATTTTATATAATTAAAGTATGCCAGAGATTCCAACAATTCATGGTATGGAGGTTGATAAAATTGGCTTTCAATATACAATAGTTAAAAAATAATGTAATAGAGGGGTTCAACAGGTGTACTTTCTTTGGATAGGACCACAATACACTTTAAAGCCTAAAACAGAGAGAAGTGGACTTGAAATTCTAAATAAATGTAATGGTTATAAGGTTCTTTACTAGTAAAATTTTTGCACTATTTAGAGTACCAAGAAAAAATCAAAATTATTATTAATAATAAGCACATTTCATGCTGGAAGCTGGGAGTTTATCAGGTATTTAGAGATAATGGGCACAGTCAATGTTTAGATTTAAGTAATTTTTATCATCCATGTATGGATTAGGCTCTTTATTGATAACTCTTACACTGATTCACACTATAGAGTTTTTTCACGTGCCATTTGAGCAATATTTATCTGAGATTTAGAAGTAAAACAAACAATGATTTACAAAGGATGGTGTAAGGTTAACAACGGAATTATATTTTGAAAAGGGACTCATACCCCACATCAATATTATATCAAATTAGATGAACAGTTCTATGTAATGAGACAAAAAAATTTTTATAGGAAATTTATCATTGATTTTCTGACTTACAAGTGCATATCTATTGATATGAATTTCTTTGTGATTTGCAACTTAGGATTAATGAGCATTTCAAGTTTTAAGTCTGAGAAAATGTTTTCCTTGGGGTGTTCTCCTTGCATCTCAACAGGGAGAAACATACCTTTAGAACAAAGAAAGTGCTTGTAAACTTTTAGGGTAATTTACCACACAGATTGGGTGTAAAATAATAAAGACACTGGTTTTTATGACGACAACTAGTAGGTTAATCTAGTGTAAGTGGCTTCAAATCCACTCTGGTTAACTGTAATCTGAGAAAATCAACTAGAAACTTTTTTATTCCCTTGCACCTTCAATTATATTCTGATATAAAATTTATATCAGTTGAATTCTGTTAATATTAGGAAATTCTAGGCGTTCTTATAAACAAAAAGCGAAAAACTTTTCAGATGACTCTCTGAAAGTTAACTGATTGTTCTTCAAAAATTTTTAAGCCTTAAGGTTAACTTCCAATTAATGGCTGATTCTTTTACCTTAGTTAATCCTCAGTAGTGTACCCTTTTACGTATTGGCAGCCATCCTTTTGTGTCAGGAACCATACACAAATGTTTTAGGGGGCATGATGCCTGGTTACAACTACTAACTAGCACTGAAACAAGCGTTAAAACGCTTCAGTAGCTTTATAAAAACGATCCTAATCAAATAGCTTCTCTTCTTGAATGATCCGCCATGGCCATCTGACTATTTAATATCAAGCCTTCATTGAAATGCTCTAACTTTTTCAGGGGTGATCTCTGATGAAACGTTAATCAAAACCAATCTTCATCTTATATCATTTGGTTGATTACAACTAATAATTTAGTTGGCAACCATCACTGAACAATAGTTTGTTTATTTGCAATCTTTTGGAATGCTTATTCTGCATTTGAGATGGATAATGCAGTCAACCAAAATTCCAACGCATCCCCCAGCTTGACCTGATTACCCAGCGAGATAGTTTTTCAGTTGCAATTGCTTCTTCTCAAGACTTAACTAAAAAGTATAGTTCAGAGTTCCTTCCTTTGGACTTAAACAACTCATCAGTTCAACGGTCTCCTACTTGCTACCACCTCTGTAGAGAGCGGTCCTACAGCCTCTTGCTGTACCAGAACTATGTTGGGCATTGTTGCTGATCATATGCCTAAAAACCCTATACTCCTCAGGGGGTTCTCCATTTGCAATTAGAGCAGATCTTCTTCATTCCTAGGGACTACTCACAATGGATCATTTTCAACTCATTCTGATCCTCCTTACTCATTTCTTGGTGACTTCTCACGGTGGATATAGTTTCAGCCCAACTTATCCTAACAACATACTTTAGCGCCTCAGGACTACTTCTGGTGAACCCAGTTGCAACTCAAGCTGGCCCTGCTGACTGAAAGTAGGGAACACCACCAGATGATTTTGAGCATGGCAAGATAAAAATTGATTTTTAATATTATTTTCCATTTTTTATCTTTTTTATGCTTTTTGTTGATGCTTTTATCTAATCTAATTTTTCGCATATTTATATCTTAGAACAAATTTTTTAAGAATTTTCTATGAGCTTAGTTAACTATATGTCCATCAAGGATATTTTTGATAATATAGGCATCTGTTACTAATTTTGAAAATTCCTTTAAAGGGACCTGTCCATAAGGCATTCAGCTTATTTCAGTGGTGAATCCATGTGTATCACAGTAGGATACTTTATCCCAAATTTCAAATCCTATTATAATTAGTCATTTCTTATCATCATAATTTTTATACTGGATTCTTTTCATAAGGGTTTTGTCAAACTTTTGAGATTGTAAATTGCAATAATGTTGGCTAATTGATTTATTATTGGTCAGGACTCATACTTGAAGTCAACTCCAAGGCTGAGTAAAAAAAATCAATCTTAAGGCAGCTTTTCTTCCATAGAGCAATCTGAAGGATGTTTTCCCTGTTGGAATGATAGCTGATTTATAGGCAAATGTTACCAAACTTAATTATGAAGCCCAAGAAAACTTTTTCCCTGCAATCAGCTTTCTTAGCATAGCGAGTAAGGTAACATTCACTCACTTGACCAGTTCATTTATCTCTGACCATTATGTGATCAATAAGACTCCTTTGATCCCCATCAGTTCATTCAAACAGGGTATGACAAAGGAAGTAAAATTGTTCCTTTATCATTTAGGATAACTTGAGGGTAGCTATGACAACATATCGCTTGATCCAAAATAAATTTTTCTGTATTCATTGCATCAGCCCAAACCCTAGTTATAGTTTCAATCCATCTTTTCAGGTGATTGATTGCAACAATGATATATCATATTCCTCAAGTGATTATACTTATAGGTCCCATAACATTGATTAATACTGTATGCCAGGTGAGCCCTGTTCGCATTGACCAAAATTTGGACATATTTTTGTGTAGCTTGTGGAGCTGACACTTCACATAACAGGAAAGGAAATACGCCATGTTGTAGTTTATTGTTTCCAATAGTAATATTGGTGAATGTGCTCTGAAGTTTCTTAAGGCCATCACGGCAGACTTATTTGTGAGTGGTTCAAAATACTTTCTGTTCATTCATATAGTTTTAGGAACAGAAGCCTTTTAGTATTCACTATTTTAAATAACTGCCCATTTTTTTGTTCTGTTCCCTCCATGGCTTTTTGTAACATCGTTTTAACTTCAGGTGGCTCGTCTTCCAATTCTCCTTTCACAATTCACTAATAGGTCATTAGTATGATTTTTTACTGTAAGAATTGCCAGCAGTCTGGATAATCTCTCAGCGTTTTGGTTTTTATCCCCAGAGAGATGTTCAAATCCATAGTCATAGGTGTCAAATAATTACAAGTCCAATGTATTGAAAAGAGTGATTCAAAGGTGAATAGTAAAAGATCAGCCAAATGACCCTGGTCAAAATTTCAGTGAAACCCTCAAAACTGGGATGTTGGTATTTTTTCCCATAAACCAGCCAACTAGATTACCGGGGTTGCTAGGGATAACTCCCTATAGCGAAATTAATTGAAAATTGGTTGACCCTGGTTTCTTTGTAATAATGTTTGAGGGATTTTAAGTAATTTGCCTGGGTCAGATCCATTAAGAATCAATCCAGGTGAATGTTTAAAATCTCGTTGGGCAGAGTTGCCAACAAAATGGGGACATATAAGATATAAATAATTAACTATCAGTTGTACCAATTGAGATTGGTCAGGTTTCATCACCAAATGATTGGACATTTAAGGATCAATTTGTGAGGTGAGTGATGCCACCTGCAACTAGCAAATTAATCAGTTGGTTTGTGGCCTGCCTTTATGAGTAACAAACATTATCTAAGCAGGTTGCTTGCCAAACATGTTTGGTTTGCTGGGATTGAATGAAAAAACTTTAGGGACACGTTTTCTAATTCTTTCCATTTTAGGTTTTGAGGATGTCTAATAAAGTAAACTTAACCAGGATGGGGAAGACCATTGCTAGTGAGATGACAATGGGTAATTCAATGGCAACAGCTGCCATTTCATCAATGAGGTGCCAACTAAGAGTTGGGTGCTGAATTCTCACTATAAATTCCCCTAAGAATTCACTTACTAAAAAACAAGTAATTAGCAGTGTTTTTATTAGTTCTTTCTTCTTCAAAGTAAAATTATTGCTGTGTGCTTTAATTGGGAGACTCTTTAAGATAAAAAGTAAGGATCTGAGCGTGGATCCAGATAAAAGAAGCTGAGCTAAGAAGGGAATCACTACCAACTGTGTGTCACCAAAGAGAAGCCATTAATTAGGTTTTTATAACGGATTAAGTTAGGCAGTATGAGGGAATGAATCTTTATTGAGGACATCTTAGGTGTTTCAAGGAGGATTCCTGGTCAAGTGTTGGACCTAACCCTAGTGATATATTTAACTACAGATATTAGTCTTCATACTATTATCAATTGGTTATATATTATTATCAGACAACGCAGAGAATTACACAACACCAAATCTGTTCAGTTAATCAATTTAGAGGTTATCAGCTGTATTCAATTAATGAAAGCTGTAGTTTTTAACAATTGGTGCTCACTACAGGGGCCAATAGTTGTAATTTCTAAATTTTAACAATTGGTGCTCACTACAGGGGTTGTAGTTGAGTAGGATACGCTAATCAAGATGTCATATAAGGAAGAAGTAGAAGATGTTTCCAATTTCAGCAATGAGTTACTAGGGAAAGTAACGTCATTGGAGAAGAAAAATGGAAAACTAGTCTGAGAAATTTTATTCTTACAGATGGAATGTGAAGTGGATCACGTTTGAGTGCCTTCACTCAGCTCAGACGTGGAGTAACTAGTGAAAAAATTAATGAAATGAAGAATTGGACATGTGAATGTAACCCCTATATGACGAATGATGCCGAAGAAGATACTCAAGATTTAAGAAAAGAACTTGGAGCCTAGATATGTAATTGTCTGGTGCTTCAAGAAAACCTGAACACCAGACATCTACTCAAGTTAAAGATTTTCAGAAGGACAAACTTGGGTTGAAATTCGGTTCACTTGAGCTAGTCCCAAGGAGTGAGGTGTTTAGATGAGACACTAGATGAGACATTGGATGAGTTGATACAGAAAAAAATCAATTCAGAGTATTGGATTACATTACCAATGAAGAGTACAAGGGCAAAACAGGAAACAGTTGATCCAAGATAGTGGAGAGAATCGTTTGACTTAGTATTATTCAATTAATGGGGCAGAAAAACTTGAGATGAGAATCATCAATTTAAGACAAAATTGGATGAAGCTAATGAGGCTAGATCAATATGTGTGGTAAAGGGATCGTTTTCAGATCCACCTGTGGATTTACTTCAAAAGTTTTGGATGGCGACGAATGCCAAAAACTTTTTAGGAGAAAAATATAAGAGTTATTAAATGGAACTGACAATTAAGAAAGAAATCACAATTTACTGGGATAAAAGACTCAAGCGTCAGTTGCTGAAATGTAAAATTAAATCAGGACCTTTTGGACAAATGACAAGTCAAGATTAAAGGCCTATTAAATGGAAACATTTATGAGTATTTTCAAAGTTGGCATGTGTTGCTTACACATGAGGAAACAGCGTAGCTGGTTGTATAGTGAAGAAGGCAATAAAAAAATTAGAAGTATTGAAACTAAAAGAAAATAATTGCAATGTTCCCAGAGGGCCACTGAAACAATAAAATGGTCATGTCCTAAGATATTGGTCAAGTCCCAAAAGAGGACCACTGAACCCAAATAGATGGTTAAAACTTAAGAGAATAAGGTTTTGAACCATGAAAACTGGTAGGTCAGAATATACCTAAGAACAAGTTTGGATGAAGGGGAAAAGAAGGATTTCTGAACCTAAATGTAGGTTAAAAGTTCCATTGCAAAAGAAAAATACAAAAAATAGTGAATAAATATATAGAATTTAAATATCAATTTTATTGGTCCATGATTTTTGTACCTATGATGATATGAGATTTCTGACATGGGTTTCCAAGAGTATCAATCTATTGGTCAAATGAGAGAAACTCGCTGATCTGATGGACAGACAGCAGGAGGAGGTGCTTGAATTATTCAACAAGTATTGGGAAGTATTCTCCCAGGATGACCATGATTTGGGATGCGTGAGAAATTTAATACATAAAGTCAATACCAGGGAAATTTTGCTGATAAGAATGAGACCAATTTGGTGGTAAAAGACGGCCAAAGCGGTAGTAGAGTAAGAAATCACTAAACTAATGAAGATGAGCTTCTAGTTCCGTTGTTAAGTCCCTGGGCGAGCCCTATCCTTATTGTGAAGAAGAAGAATATCTCTAATCAGTAGGGATCAATTATTAGAAGCTGAACATTATTATGAAGAAGGATTTGTACCTACTACCAAGAATTGATGATGCGCTAGATTGATTGGGAGAAACGAAGTATTTCTATGTGATGGATCTAATATTGGGATATTGGCAATGAATTTTCCAAGAGAAGACCAAGAGAAATGTGTGATTAACTTTACGTAGGGGCTTTATCAATTGACGAAATTTCCTCTGGGTCTGTGCAATGCATCTTTGACGTTTTAGAGGGCCATGGATGCCATACTAGTGAATTGAAATTGCCATGCGTCCTGGTATACTTGGAAGATATAAATGAGTTCAGTAGGACATTTACTAACCATTTGAACCACTTGATGGAAGTTTTAAGTGACTATCCACGGCTAACTTGAAGATTAATCTGGGGAAGTGCCACTTCTACAAGAAAGAGTTAGGAATAACTGGATTCATAATCAACTCTAGTGGTCTGCAGCTGCAAGCTCACAAAAATTGAAGCCATAGAGCAAATGGCTGTATTGAAGAGTATCCGAGATATCCAAGTGTTCCTTAAAATGGTTTAATACTATAGAAGATTCATTTGGAATTTTTCAAGAATAGCCAAGCCCCTCTTCCATTTGTTGAAGTTTCTGAAAAAAGAATTTGTTTGTAGTGAAGAGGCCCAGATATACTTTGATGAGTTATTCCAGTATTTAAAAGATTCTATTTGTTTTACAATATCCAAGTTTCAATTGAGAATTTATAATACAAACTGATGCTTCGTTAATGGTGATCAGCGCCATACTGAGCCATGAAGATGAACTTGGGGATGTGAGGAGCTCGCTTTTGGAGCAAACCGCGCTTGCATCAACATGGATAAAACTTCTCTGTTTGACCCCAATTATCCCCAAGCCCGCCAGCACATCAAGTCTTTCACTTGTGTGCCAGCTCTCATCACTTTCGCTGAGCATCAACTTGCTTGATATGTTGAGGTGATGAACACCGCCGGCCTCATTAATAAAGAAAACCTGCAATTATACCCTCCTTATTCCACATGTCGCTGATGCCCTGACCCCTTTTGTTGTCCGCCATGGTCCACCAGCTAAAGCGGGCTCTGGACAAAAGTTTCCCCAAGGCTTCCTAGCCTTATGATATGGTTTCCTATGCTGATAACTTAGTGTCTATATTAGAAATTATTTTATTTAATAATAATCCCTATATTTTGACTCATTTTCAAATAAAGATGCATGGTGGCATCCCCTTCTGGGTTGGGCACCACTAGTGCTAAAAAAAGATGAACTTGGAGATGAACATCCAATGGCATATGTGAGCTAAACTCTCAGCCGCTGAGAGGAATTACACTGTGACTGAGCATGAATGACTTGCAATCATTTATGCCTGTAAACATTTTCAGGTGTATATCCATGGAACGCACTTCAAAGTGGTGACGGACCACTCCTCATTGCGTTGGCTCAATAATTATGAGAAACAGAAGGACAACTGGCCCAATGGGCAAAAAAGCTACAGGCTTACGATTATAAGATAGTCTACTGAGCTGGGGCTTCTCATCAGAATTCGGATGGCTTATCAAGGTTACCAGTGGTCCAAGTGGTATATTAGCAGGCGGATGAACTATTAAAGAAAATGGTTGAAGGAGAAAATTGGTAATGAGCCCTGAGAAATCCAAGGTGCACTTTAAAAATGATTGAAAACACCAAGACCATGTATGGACAAGTTTTTAAGATGATCAATGGGAAGTAATCACTATTCCCAAAGCTGTAAAATGAACAGCTAACATTTAAGACGCTCATAAGTTGTCAAGCATGGAGGCCTGAGGAAGACAACTGATCATGTTCTCCATTACTATTACTGGGAGTCTATCAACTGTGATGTAGCGGATTATCTGGCTTGTTGTGTTGAGTGCCAGTTGCATAAGCTGCATAAGAACATGACTGGATATTGACTGGTCCACCCTGGATTTGCTTGGCATATGGTGTCCATTGATGTGATAGGACCATTAATCACTAGTACTGGGGGATTCATATACATTATAGTTGAAATTGACCAACTGATGAGATGGGTTAAGATGAAGGCCCTGGCAAAAGTAGACGCTACCAGCACTGCAAAGTTTAACCTAGATCAAGTAGTGTACCAACATGGATGCCCGCATGTCCTGCTGAGTGACAATGGAATGAATTTCACATCTCATATGATCCCATGATTTATGAAATAATGAGGATTTAAGGAGTCAGGTCTGTACATACCAGCCAGAGATGAACGGACTGGTAGAACGAGTCAATGGGACGCTGGCCACGACGCTAAGGAAGCTGGTTGCAGGAAAATTCTGCATAGGGAGCATATCTTTGTTTGGTGAGGTTTGCCTAAAATTTTAGTCATCATATGGTAATGAGAAAAATGCCATCTGAGCTGCTATATGGAAGGAAGTCTGTGTTGCTGCAGATTTTATATTTGATGGTGGAACAAACATTAGGGATGAGTTCTAAGCAGTACCTGAACTGATTGATAAGTATCTTGATCAAAATGCAAGTGCAAGCATTTGACACAACTTTAAAGAAAAGAATTCAAGCAAAAATGAGGGATGATAAGAAATTACCAGGCTTATCAGAATATCAAATAGGCGAAAGTTTTGCCTATTTCAATATGCATGGTTTTGGGAGAAAAAAAGTTGGATGCATTGTGGTTTTTTCCATTTGAGATTATTACCAAAATGGCAAAGGATGCCTACTCATCAAGAGTCTCTTGGATGGAAGGATAGTAAATCAAGTCCATGCTAAGTAATTAAAGCAATGGATTGATGAAAAAATAATAAAAAAAAGATATAAAGGCCCACTGAACCATTATGTTGGCTATGTCCTGATGATTGGTTATGTCTAAAAGGGACCACTGAACCAAACTTGATGATTAAGTCTTAAAATTAATGCCTCTGAACCATAGGAAACTGGTAGTCTTAGTATACCCAGGAAACAGTTAAGGGGATAAATAAAAATTGGACTGCTGAACCAAGAAAAGGTCAAGTCCCATAGAAAAAAAAAGAAAGAAAAAAAGATTTACAAAATATCGAAAAATTAAAAATTCATATAAATATATATATATTTTATATAAGTTTTATTTTTTTATTAGTTATCCTCAACTCAGGGTGATTCCAACTATGTTGCCTCTTGGGGGAGGGAGAATGGATTGCAGTAGGAGTAAAAAACTCTTCAAAATCTATGTAAGATCAGATGCTAGCAAGGGCTAGACCTACTCAAAACCAAGTTTGTTAAGCGGATGCTGATCCAAGAGAGAAATCAAGTAGGGGATAAGACGAAAATTTTGGAACATGTCAAATGAAATACCCCAGATCAGGGAGGGAAGCTACAGAACAAGATGAGGCAGTCAACAAATAACCCTGAGTAATCCTTATATGGCACTGGAGCTGGAAGATTGGTCTTGAGCGCTTGCCAACAGGCTTCATCAAGAACATTATACATATGGTCTGGCATCAAGCAAGGGGTACTAGGTGTAGGTTGCCAAATCATGCACCCTACTAAAGCCATCAGTGAAAAATACCAATGGGATGCTCCAGAAATGAGATAGTCGTTCAAGGAGCAAATGGCATCCTGCAGTTGACAGCTACGAGCTTCTTGGAAGTGAAAGCAGAATGAGCAATGAAAGCCAAGAGAGGCTGGAAGCTTCATGGCGCAACTTCAAAGAACTTGGTCAGCATAGTGAAAACAAAGGCTACAACGTCTTGATCTAGGATGTTTTCTTATTGGAGGAGTTCAGAGCTATGGAAAAAGCCTCAGTTAATTGGTCCTTCAATTCATTATATGGGAGTTTTATGCTTGCTGTTATAATGGCTAGTTCAGTGGCGAGAAAGATGGCTTGTAATACTGGCTGAGTTGGAAAGGGAACTCTGGAAGCACATTCAATATAGTGAGGAACAATTGGTCAAAAGCAGAGGCCATTTCTTCAGGAGGTTTGATAATGCTGGTAGGAGAATATGCATATGGAGCCAAATCCAGGAGAGTTTTAAAATCAAACTCAGTAATTGATGACAGAGAAAGGATTGATCACAAGTCATTTGAGACTGTTAGACATTTGCCTTTACAGCTGAAAAAAGAATGTTTTAGGTCGATCTCAGCCAAAAAAGAGAAATGTTTGCCATTTGCGATTATCTGAGATTTTTAATAGCAGATCCCACAATAACAAAACCAATGCTATAGAAAATTTTGGCCAAAAGTCCCTGGCTGACTCTCGGTGGAACCCCATTAATTGGGGTAACACAAGTTTAAACCCTCTATGGGTACCAAACAAAAATTGAACGGTTGGAGTAATGTGATTACACAACAGACTTTGGGGCTACCATCAGAAGGCACTCCCCGCATTACCCCAATGTCCTTCAATGCACCTACACAGGTACCCCCTTTTTATAGGCTTGGCGGGTCCCCCAAGGTGCAAGAAATTTCTCAGGCGGTGATTGGTTAAAGTTTATAAAAACGTTACCTCATGGGTACATTCTAGCCAATCACAATTCCTCATCATTTGCTCCGCTGCCCTGAAGCAAGTTCCCAAGTTATGATATGCTATTCCCACATATTACCTAAATTTGAATTATCGAGGCTGTCCCAAACTTATCCCCAAATTCCCTCCAACTTTTTGAAAATAGTATAAAAACTGAATAGTCAGAAATGTGAGGGGATTACTTCTCATTTTACCTCAGCTCGCATAGTAAAAATCAAAAATACATTTTTATAAGTTTTCTATTTTTGTTTTATTAAAACCTTTGTGGGATCCAGCGACGTAGCACCAAGTGAGCGTTTGTAAGCTAGATTCCTACAGAGGCAATTGTTAACCTGGTTTCATTGGGGGTTGGTTACCAATTACAGTAATTTCTATGGAAGGACTGGCCACAGGTACTTGACTGGGATATGAGTGCTGGAAGGACCATAGAAGAGGTTCCAACGTGTAGGGCAACTCATCAGCTGGAAGATCTGAAGGTCTTTATCAGACATGCTATTAAGCAGTTGTTGGTACCAAGACTCCAGATTTGACGCATGAGCTGAATGTGGGGGGATGTAAGACTTATATGATAGTCAAAATTATGCACTCTGGAATCAATTAAGCTCTAATTTTGGAGAAATTAATCTCAAAATTAATGGGATAAGATTTCCAGATAAGTATATAGAATGATATAGGCCAAGAGGTTAATATGTGAAAATAACAAGGGCGAATATAATTGAGCATTCTTTATTGTGTTGCAAAATAAACACTGACGACAAGAATCTCCTGTTGAGGATGAGGAGGAAAATAAGGAAATTGAAGATGATAGACCAAGAATACTGAATATGACAGCGGGTCATATGCCCTGATGGGGGAAACCAGATCCTGGGATTGATATCATCACAAGTAAATTAATCAGCCCAAAACAATAGAAGAACATGGGAACAGCGCTCTGAGTAGGTGGTAGAAAGGAAAAAGAGGAAGAGAGACGCATACTGAAGGTTGTCCTGAGAAGCGTTGAGTGCCAATCAACAGTACTCCACTTGAACAAAAAAAGTATTCAACCTTGTGTCTGAAGCAGTATTCTTATGTCCCATCCTTTTCGTGCTGGAAATCTAGGCAAGAGGGGGATGTGTTAGGATTTTTGCTCACATTTCCTGCCGTCTAGATTACCATGGTTCACTAGGGTATAATTCCCTATAGTGAATGAATTGGATATCAGTTGACCCCAAATTCAGGTTAACAATGCTTGGGGGATTTTAGGTAATTCTCCTGGTTTGGATCGGTCAGGGATCAATCTAAGTGAATGCTTAAGATCTCATTAGGCAGAGTGGTAATATAATGAGGGCATCTGATAGTTGATCAATAATTAAATATCAGGTGCAACACTTAAGATTGGTCATGATTCATCACCAACTGGTTGGGAATTTAAGGATCAAGTTTCGAGGTGAGTGATGCCACGTACAACTAGCAAATTAATCAGTTGGTTTGTGACTTGCCTTTATGAGTAACAAGCATTATCTAATCAGGTCACTTGCCAAATATGGTTTGCTGGGATTGAGTGAAAAATATTAAAGACGTTTTCTGACTCTTTCTATTTTAAGTCTCAAGGACGTCTGACATCAGAATCCTAGTCAGGATGGGGAAGACCATTGCTGATGAAACGACAATGGGTAATTCAATGGCAATGGCTGCCGTTCCATTAATGAGGTGCCAACCAAGAGTTGGGTGCTGAATTCAACTATAAATTCCCCTAAGAATCTACTTAATAAAAAAACAAGTAATTACCAGGATTTGTTATTAGTTCTTTCCTCTTCAAGTAAAATTATTGCTGCGCTTTAATTGGTAGACCCTTTAAGATAAAAAGTAAGGATTTAAGCGTGGATCCAGAGAAGAGGCTGAGCTAAGAAGGGAATTGCTACCAACTGTATTTCACCAGAGAGAGGCCATAAATAAGGATCTGAGCGTGGATCAAGTTAGACAATATAAGGGAACGAATCCCTATCAAGGACATCTTAAGTATTTCATGGAGAAATACTGGTGAAGAGTTGAACCTAACTCTAGTGATTCATTCAACAACAGATAATAGTCTTCATGCTATTATCAATCAATTATATCAACTACTATCATGAAAAGCAGAGAATTTTATAACACTGAACCTGTGCAGTTAATAATTTCAGGGGTTATCAGCCATGAACAATATAATGAAACCCATAAATTTCTACATGTGGTAACCCTTTTATTAATAAAACTTGGGCACTTAAAGCCAGTTTTGGAAGTCAGATTGCTTTGAATCATCAGCCAAATCTGGGGATCCCTTCTGAGGGCCCTCCCCTTCATACTATCTGGTTAATAAAACCAACACCACGGAGACTGGACCCTCTTATAGGGTTGGAGGGGACCTCTTCAGGTAAAAATATTATACCATCAAATGATTGGGTAAAATACCTTAAAATCTTACCTCATGGATTGATACTACCTATCAGCAATCAACCATTCCATAAATGTGGGGCAAGTCTCGACCAATCTGATAGGTAATTATATATCTCCTGAATTATATTTTACTAAGCCATTAAACTTAAAGCCTTGAGATCTTAAATACTTTAACAACTTAAAAAGGGGGCTTGATTCTTATCCCCCAATGGAACTAAAACTTATAAAAAAGCCACAACTTTCTAGTTTTTAAAGTTTGTTTATTTTTATCATCTTCAGTGGTTACACTCCCCCATTTGTTGGAGTTTAGGCTAAATAGCACCAGAGAGCCTAAAAATTCTAAAATCCAACAAGTGGTGCTCACTACAGGGGACCCTGTATACCACTAAAATCTTCTTTAAAAAATGACACCTACCTTGGAACCAAGGATTTCTGCTTTATAGCAACAACTACCCAGTGCTTTGTCTCACCTCAAAGGCTTGAGCAGCACTCCTCTCAAGGCCCTTATGTGCCCTCCCTTATTATACATAAAGTTCCGTTCAGATACAAGTTCTCACCTGGTAAGGGTAGTATCGCCTCCTTCATTTATGATTATGAATCTGTGATGGAAGGAGCGACTGAACTTCAAAAAACCAAGTTTATCCTTCCCTGCTTGAGTTAAATGACTCAGGATATTATGGTTCCTCAAATGACCACACTTGCCACCTGGGCGGTGGTTAAACAAGCGCTGATTGACGAGGTTGTACAAGCAGAGTTTATAATGGCAAAAACAGGCCTTTATGCGCCTTAGCCTGAAAGAGTGAGAATGATTCCCCTCATTTGTTGAGAGATTCTATACCAAAGCTCAACCTCTATTGCTGTACGAACTGCTTCATCTAGATGATGTTATTGCTTCTATAGTGGCTAGCTTAGAGTTTTATACCTCTTTAGAAATGCATATCTCCGCACTCAAGAACGCCTTCTAAATGGTAAGGGATATCAAAGAGGCACTGTTAGCAGTAGCTGATTATTATATACTAGAACTTCTGCAAAAAGCTCCAAAGTGGGAATCATATACACCTCCAGCTTCTTCTATGGATTTATCCCTCTGGAACCCAGCTACTGCAGAGCTGCAACGACAAAATACTCCTCCACCAAGTGAGGATATCCAGAAAATATTAGCAGTTATGTGGCAGCGCTCCCCTCCAGCTTCAGGTTCAAAAGCTCATCTGGTGAAGTCATCTATCACCTTGCCTGGTTCCTGTCTTGCTGAGAGGCCTACTAAGGTAAAAAAGTATCACATCCATCTAAGATGCTACCTCAATCCCCCTCAGCCTCAACTCAGGCTGCCCCTAGTTCAAAACCTGCAGTCATATGGTAGCCCAAGCCGATCACTTTTTAAGGCGAAAGCCAAAGCCATTACACTCCCAACGCTTCCCCCAAAAGTTGGTACAGCTACGATGCTCCCTTCAAAAAGTCAAAAGGGTAGATGTGAGCGACAAAGCCCTCCCCTGTGAGGAGATTAAGCCGGTTTCTCAGCCCCCTCTAGTAACTCGTTGAGGTGCATTTACAATCCCTCTGATGACGATTCTGAAGGGGGTGGTGAAGACTCAGGCTATTATGTTTTGGGAGCCCCAATGGAAGTGCAGATTTTGGATAGTTTGAGGCCTAAAAGGATTGATATAGCCATGATACCATGATGAACCTATCTTCAACAGTTGTTGAGGTTTTCAGAGGTGATCAATACCACTAGTGATGCTGACTAGCTTATTAAGACAGTGATCCGATCCACCCAGCAGGTTTATAATCTCCAATATTAAAGACAAATAACCTGCGATGGCTCAATGCCTTGCCTCCAATCTCCGTTTGAAGGAGGTTATCACCCTCCACCCTAATTTTGGTAGCATAATAACTAAGGTAGAGGTTTTCATCAATAAGGCGCACATTCTATCCATCCTTGATACCAGTACTCCAGTCAACGTGGTCTCATCAAAGCTCATCAATAAAATTAAGTTGGCGCCTGGCCTGGACTATTTACAAGAGTTTGGAACTGTGGGGCCCAACAACATTCGAGCTATTGGAGCCTACTATTCTCTACCAATGCAAATTGAAAACTCCTACTGGCTGCACCCGCTGTGGCATTAACCAATAATGCTTACGACCTACTCATTGGCACTAAATTCATGATTAAGCATGATGGAATTAATAACATGAAACAGGGATTTCTCTCCCTTTTGGATTATGAATTTCCCCTAGTCTCTACAACTGATGAGCCTAAGAAGAAGGTATATACCTGCGTAGTGAGTACCCTTCAACCGCCCTCAACCTTACTTATACCACTTCAGGCAGAAACGCAAAAAGGCTGCCTGACTCTGTGGATGCTTAAGAGGGCATTCCATTGTATGCGGTAGAGGAGGTAGAAGTCAAAGCGTGTGAACAAAAAGTGATAGACATCAAAATTACTATGCAAATCCCCCGCAACTGCCTTCTGCACTTAACATGATTGATGGAATAAGCCCTTTGTAACCTCAGGTATTGCCAGGTACTTAGACACTGCTTGCAGCGACCTATTAATCTCCTGCTGGGGAATCTCGCTATCAAAGGACATGGTCGTAAAGAAGCATCAAGAGATTGGAAAAGCACTGTTGATTTTAGTTAAGATCATCCACCAATTCCATTATATTGGGTCTATGCTAGATATGGGACCATCCACTGACCAAATGATATGCGCTTTGCCCTACGCTCAGATATACGATAATCTAACTCCTGCTGAGCTTAATAAAGTTCATTCTTTACTGGAGTCATATAGGGATTTTTTCAAATCCAATAATGACTATGGGCATATGAAGGGCTGATGCCACAACATTAATATTGGTGATGCCAAGACTAATTGATCCAAGCCTTATCAGAAATTAAGGTTTGAGGAGCTCCAGATGATGAAGGAGCTTAAACAGTTACTGGATGTGGGGCTACTGGTGCCTTCTCAAAGCCCTTGGTCGTCTCCACTTTTGCTCATAAAAAGAAGAATGGTGGGAATCAGGTTGTTATGACTACCGCAAGATGATTAACTTCACTAAGAAGGACAGCTACCCATCCCCCAAATTGATGACGCTCTGGCACAGCTCTGTGGGTCCAAATTCTTTTCCGCTATGGACTTGGCTAACAGATACTAGCAGATGGACCTTTCTTCGTAAGATCAGGAAAAGTGTGCGCTCATCTGCAGTGAGGGTCCCTATCGACCTACCTGACTACCACAAGGGTTTTGCAATACGCCTGCAAGTTTCCAGCGAGCCATAGACCATATATTGCAGGATCTGAAGCTGAGTTGCATAATTGTTTACCTTGCTGATATAACCATCTTCTCCCATACGTTCAATGAGCACCTTTCACATTTAAAGGAAGTTTTACAACTCTTGTGGGCCTCTTACCTTAAGCTGAAGCCCTCCAAATGCACATTCTTCCAGAAGTTGGATTTCCTGGGCCACGCTATCTTCTCAGATGGGATCCAGCTTCTCCATGATAAGTTTGAGGCGATATCCAATATGTCAGCACCCAAAACCCTCTGCAATATTCAGGTGTTATTGGGCATGATAGGGTACTTTCATCAATTCATCCCAAAATTCGCTCAGCTCAGTGAGCCCCTCATACGCCTTTTAGCTAAGAACAACTTTTTCCATTGGGGAGCGGAACAAAAGGCAGTATTTGAAATGCTAAAAAGGATGCTGCAACGACATATTATCCTACGCTACCCTGACTATAGTAAACAATTCATGCTATTTAATGATGCATCAGACTACGCTGTTGGAGCTACCTTAGCTCAACTGGATGAGCATCGGGTTGATCATCTGTTAATATTTAGGGGCTTTGCTGCATATTCACGAATGTTAACCCTAAATTGATAATTTCACAGGTTTGGTTTCTGCAATCCTTGAATTGTCCAATGATATAAGGTATACAATTGATAATAGTATGAAGACTATTATCTGTAGTTAAATAGATCGCTAGTTACTGGTCCAACGCTTGACTGGTATTTCTCTTTGAAATACTCTAGATGTCCTCAGTAGGGATTATTAACCCTATCCTCCTAACTTGATATGCGCTCAGATCTTTAGTTTACGGCCTCTCTCTGGTGACATGAAGTTGGCAGCAATTCCTTTCTATGCTCAGCTTCTCTTCTCAGGATCCTTGATCCTTACTCTTTATCCTAAAGAGTTCTCATTTAAAGCACACAGCAATATTTTTATTGGATATGGATGGAACTAATAATGAATTCTGCTAGTTACTGTTTTTTATTACGTGAATTATCAGGGGGATTTATAGAGGGAATTTAGCGCCCAACCCTCGATTGGCGCCTCAGCAATGAAATGGAAGCTTTTTTCATTGAGTTAACTTTTATCATCTCATCAGAGATGGTCTTACCCATCCTTATTAGGATTATGTCACTGGACATACTCAAGACCTAAAATGGAAAGAGTCAGAAAACGTGTTTTTAACGTTTTCCACTCAATCCCAGCTAACCAACCATATTTGGCAGCGACCTGCTTAGGTAATGGGACTTATTACTCATTATAGCAGGTCACAAACCAATTGATTGATTATCTAGTTGCATGCGGCATCACTCGCCTCACAACTTGCTTTCAAAATTCCCATTTAGTTTGATGAAACCTGACTGATCCTAATCAGTACGCCTGATCATTAATCATCTTCAATTATCAGATGCCCCATTTCATCAGCAACTCTGCCTGACAAGATCTTAAGTATTCACTTGGATTGATCCCTGACAGATCCAAACCAGGAGAACTACTTAAAATCCCCCAAGCATCGTCAACCTGAATTTGGGGTCAACTGATATCCAATACATTCACTATAGGGAATTATCCCCTAGTATATTATGGTAATCTAGATGGCTAGAAATGTGGGCAAAAATCCCAGCACATCCCTCCTCTTACCTAGATTTTCAGCGATAATATGTCATGAAAAAGGGCAGAAGAAAGTTTAGACCAGCCTGCCAGTCAGGGTGCGTAAGCATCTAGAAAGCAAGCCAGAATACCAGAGGCATTGCCGACCATATGACTTGATATGGAGCCAGGAAATAGGATACCACAAAATGGTGGCGGAACATCAGGGTTAGGAGTATCCCAACAGCAAACCACACTGAATAGATTTCAGAAACAGGATTTCTGCTAACAGGGGTGGAAACTACTGGGATAGTTTCTGCGAGATTCTTGGTTGTTAAGACCATTTTGTTGGGGGTAAAAGAGAGGTGGATTTTCTCTTGTAGTTGGCTAACATAGGGCCATAAAATCCCTGTATATTGCTGCCAAAAGGTCATGAGAACCGGGTTGTAGAGCCAAAAATTTTGAACTTGTCAAGTGCAATTGGTGATAGAGGGAATCATGGTAACCAAGAGAATTGGTATGGCCCACCCAGAGTGCGGGGCAGCAAACCACCAGGCAAACACCATATGGAATGTGGTTGAAAGGAGGGAGATAAAGATTTGGGGTTTTTTTAACAAAATTTTTATTTGGGAATTAAAGTAAGAAAAATCAATCAACAATCTTCTCAGTGCCTTGCGACTGATTAAATAGTGGTTGATTGGTGAAAACGTGGTTGGGATCCACAAATTCAGTCTAACCGGCAAATTGAATGGCTGAGGGGGGTTTATTCTTTGGGAACTGTCATCACAAAATTTGGTGGCGGGCCGAGTCTCTGTTAGTTTGACCTCAAAAATCTGGACCAGGGGTCAATTACGTTTCTGACAGTTAGCATGATGGTATTTGGCCCGACGAGTGATGGGAATCCCCCAAGGCTATCCAATATAGGGATGGGACAATTTGGTTGGGAATGGGTTTGGGACAGCCAACCTGCCCGCACTTGGTTGATTAACCATTCGTTCAGTTGATAGAGGCCCATCAGGTGCAACGCCTGAATTACTATTGGAGGATTTCGAACTCTTGGCAATGGCGCCCAGTATTTGTTCTGCTGATTTTGGGGTCAAATTAGAACCATCAGGCGATCCAGCCAATGTTTCATTTTTCATGCTTTTACAACCATTCAAATTTTGGCCATCAGCCCGATTGCCACCCAAATTAGATCTGACTGATTTCAGTTTGATAATCTCAGCACAGATTTCACTGATTCCCCACAACAGTTCTGCCAAGGTGAGTGAGGAAATTGGGGGTGAGATCTGAATCAGATGGGCTGTCACCCATCGCTCATCAACTATGTGGGTAAGATTGCCTTGGGTGATGAGGGGTACTGCCATCCTCTTTGGTGTTTTCTTACTTGGGAATGGAAAGATAGCTCGATCAAGAGCCAAAGGGCACTCCCTGAGACTTACATTACCCTTTCATTTTCCTAAAGGGATGGCCCCCCACCAGGAAACTGCACCAGAGCCACGTTCTTATGCGCTTTGGGTAATTTGATAGCCATAATCATTGTGGCCTTCTGCAGTGGGTGGGGAGCCTTGGGGTGGGATGTGTGGAAAGCATCAACCAGGTCCATACAATTCGCGCAATCGTGCGCCTTGACCCAACTGTTTTCATAAGTTGGATATCCTTTCCAGGCCACAAGGTATTGGACTGATTGTCACAACTTCCGAGATGCCAGGATGGCCTCCAATTCGGCTTCCTCCTCGTTGTTGATGACAGTTGGTTCTAAAACCATGGGAATCACACCCTTGAAGGGCGACAGCTGGGATACATGGAAAACTGGGTGTTGCTTCCAATGCGCTGGAAGCTTCTATTGAAACGCCCCATTACCCAATACCTCCTCCACTAAGTGGGGACCTGAACGCTTGCTGGCGAATTTGCAGGAAGGGGTTTGGATTCACAAATGGCGGGTATTGAGAATGACATAGGAACCCTCCTTAAAGTCATGACCCAGAAGGTGCTTACAATCTGTGAATTGCTTGTAGTCATCGATAGCTTTAGTAAGGTATTCCTGCACTAAATCTTGGGTCAATCGAATATGGCCAGCATGATCCACGGCAGCTTGCACTTCTGGTTGCAAGCATGCCCCAACTGAGAATGATGGGTTATAACCCAACGTTGCTTTGTATGGTGAGAAACCCGTGGAAGCGTGAGTCCCATTATTATATGTGAATTGGGCAAGAGGCAGGTCATCAGCCCAGGTATCTTGCACTGCTACCGGTTAACAACTCAGGTACTGTTTGAGAACTTGGTTAACCCGCTCGGTCTGGCCGTTGGACTGGGGATGATATGCTGTGGATCAAAAGGGGGTTATCTTAAGGAACAACAAGAGTTTGCTCCAAAACTGGGTGGTAAACTGGGTACCCCTGTCACTAACGATTTCTTGGGGAAGGCTGAACATTGAAAACACATGGCAAATGAATAGACGCGCCATTTCTTCTGACATAATCGCAGAAGTACAAGGAATGAACAGGGAAAATATGGTAAAGCAATCTACCACCACCATTACCGCTGTGAAACCATTGGAGCAGAAAGTTTTACAATGAAATCTACAGACACCGAGGTCCATGGACCTTCCACCTGTTGTAAAGGGTGCAGGAGGCCGTTTTTTCTGGAATGATCCGACTTGGCCCTAGCACAAGTAACACAATCGGTGATCCAAGTCGGAACCTCTTTGTTCAGTCCTGCCCAATTAAAGGTTTGCTTGAACAGATCGATGCATTTCTTGTTAATGGGGTTTCTGACTGCGGGGGGATCATGGTGTGCGCGGAATATGTTCAGGTGGAAGGAGGGAGGCACCCAAACATAAGAACGAAAGTAGATGAGACCTTCTTCTAAAGAATATAGGGAGTGTTTTGGCTCAAGTGAGTCAAGTGTTTAATCAACTCCATGCCCTCAGGGCAGGCCGTTTGACCAGCTAGCACCTGGGCCAATAATGGATTGTTGGGTGACAATGCAGTAGAGGAAACAACGGAGGGAGCAATTGATAGGATTTGAGTAGCAGGGATCATGGTAACAAGATCCACTTCCTCAGGTTCCAAGGGACAGTGAGCGGGACTACAGCTTAGGAAATTGGGAAGTACATTTAGCGCACCCTTGATGAATTCATATTTGAAGTTAAAACTGCACAGGTCCTGATAGGCTCAGGCTTGCTGGTGTGCCAATTTTTGGGATTTGCGAAAATACAAGAGAGCTTGGTGATCTGTGTGAACCGTTAACTCATGACAAGCACCTTGCAACAGGTACCACCAATGAGTTAATTCTCATGCAACAGCGGCCAACTCCTTGTCATAGATGGCCGAGGACTGCTCCATAGCGGTGATTTTTGGGAGAAATAAGCAACCGGATGTTTGATACCATCATGGTCCTGAAGCAGCACTGCGCCCATAGCTACCAATGAAGCATCGCATATGACAATATATGGTTTGGTGGGATCGGCATGTTTCAAAATGGGAGGGGACATGAACACTTCTTTAATTGCTTCAAACGCCTGCTGGCATTTGGGGGTCCAACAAAACAGTATGTTTTTCCCTGTAAGGGGGTGGAGCGGGGCGGCCAACTGGGAAAGTGTGGGGGAGAATTTCTTTAGGAAAATGATAGTACCCAAGAAACTTCGAAGCTGCTTCTGTGTAGTTGGGGTTGGCCATTCTCAGATTGCAGCTAATTTGTTGGGGGGATGGCGACCCCTTCTTTAAGTACCAGGTTTCCGAGAAATGTAACCTCTTCCTTGTAAAACTCACATTTGGAAGCTTTGAGGAACAGGCCTGTTTTGTGCAAAGCAACCACCACTGCTTCTAAGTTGATAGCATGTTGCTCGGGAGTTGGGGAATGGACTAGGATATCATCAATATAAGCAATAGCACAGGAAAACTGGAGATCCCCTAACGCATTGTCAATCATTCATTGAAATGTAGCGGGAGCATTTTTAACCCAAAGGGCATTATGCGAAACTGGAAAATGCCTCGCCTCATTCAAATTGCGGTCAACCATTCTTGTCCTTCCATTACTCAAATCTTATTGAAAGCGTTCACCAGATCCAATTTTGAAAAGACATGGGATTTGGCGATTGCTTGATTGATTGTCTGCTCCAGGGGCAATGGGTAGGGGTCTGTAACTGTGATTTTGTTCAGGTGACCGTAATCTATGCAAGGATGGAGCAATCCATCCAATTTTCTTGCAAAGATGATAGGTGAAGCGATGGGAGACGTTTCTTTATACAACCTGCCTTTTTTTAACATATTGTCCAACCAGGTATTGAGTGCAACTTCTTCTTCCGCCGTATGGGGATACAACGGGAAATTGATGTTCACCAAATCCACAGTTGTCCAAAATCCACAATCATACCTAGTATGTTTCAGCAGATGATCCGCCTTTTCCATGTCAAAAATCCTGAGATATGGCATTAAATTTTTGGGGAACTCAGCCGGAATGCCTGCGGAAGTGACTAGGGTGGTGATAGAGCTGGTTCCTTGGATTTTCTCAAAGGTGTTGATTTTAGGTAACTCTCCTTCCAAATTGGCATTGGCAAACAACAACGTATTCAATTCCAAATAAATCCTTACATGTTGTCGGCACCACCATCCCACCCCCAAGATCACCAGAAATACCAGTTTTGGCATGGCCAAAAAACGATTGCAGAAGTTATATTGGTGAATTGAGAACTATATTGGTCGGCGAACAACATATGAAGATTGATAAGCAGAGGAGGCCACCATTACTGAAGAGCCCACATCCATACCCAGTTTTAGTTGTTGTGCTGACTCTACACTCATGAAGTTCCCCGCTGCTCCGGTATCCACCAGAGCTTCAAAGGAGACATGTTAGGAACTGATGCTAATTCTCATGGGTACAAGAAAATAAGCGCAATTTTGTTTATTTGGAGATATGACCGACTCATGGGCGACTGAAGAAATGATAGGTGGGTTGGGACCAGGGTCAGGATTCTTAGCTGGAGCGAAAATTGGAAAGACTAGGACTGGGCTAATTGTTTCCTTCATCTAGGCTTAAACAGAATCGTTAAAAGTTATCTCTGGGAATGCTAACTTGGACTTGGGAGTTCTGGCAGAGTTGGAATCCATGTCCACTACTATTTTAGTGTTGGGCACGTCATCTGCACCATCGTTAAGAAATACTATCATGAAATTCCTTTCCTGATATGAGGAAACATGGCGAGGCAAAGCTTTGATAATAGTTGTGGTGACGCCTATTTGATCTATTGATCCTTGGGTGGTAGACCAAACCATGTGGTGAGCGGAAACCAAATCCAAACTTGCTTTAAAGACTGCCTGAAGTATGTCAATAGATAGTTCTGATGTGGGAGCCAGATCACGAAAGGTAGAGATCAAAGAAGCCAAACTAGGGGCTTTGGCCATGGCAAAGAGCAGTTTAAATAAATGTTCTGATTGGGACAAAAGGGGGTTCAAGGCGGCCGATACAACAGTCATCAGGGAGGCATGGTCTCCTTTTGTGTAGAAGAATGTAAAAGACTTCTCACCCAGCGACAAGCCTCCCCATCCACAGCATCTAACAATGCAAGACCTTGTTGGGTCTCAGATATTGCAGAAGCATTATTGAGTGCGATTGTTGTGCACATTTGTACTTCGGTGAGTGCATCCAGAACCTGATTGGTGATTTCTTGGGAAGGGATACTCGATATTTTCCCCAGGTTGGAGGAAATAGGAGGAGATGCAATCGTCACCTATTGGGTAGCTTGAAGGAGTTTTCCCAGAATAGAGTGAATGCTTCTCCCAAAGTCAGAGAGTGACCAAACAAGCAACAAACAGCATACAACTGATTGCACATTCATCTGGTAGAGAGTAACCACTGCAGTGCCAAATTCAAAAATCAAGGCGGAAGTGGCTGGAAGTAATGGTTGGTTGATTATGTCATGGAAACAGCAGAAGAAGTTTAGACCAGCCTGCCAGTCAGGGTGCGTAAGCATCTAGAAAGCAAGCCAGAATGCCAGAGGCATTGCCGACCATACAACTTAATATGGAGCTGGGAAATAGGATACCACAAAATGGTGGCGGAACGTCAGGGTTAGGAGTATCCCAACAGCAAACCACAATGAATAGATTTCAGACCCAGGAGTTCTGCTAACAGGGGTGGAAACTACTGGGATAGTTTCTGCGAGATTCTTGGTTGTTAAGACCATTTTGTTGGGGGTAAAAGAGAGGTGGATTTTCTCTTGTAGTTGGCAAACATAGGGCCATAAAATCCCTGTATATTGCTGTCAAAAGGTCATGAGAACCGGGTTGTAGAGCCAAAAATTTTGAACTTGTCAAGTCCAATTGGTGATAGAGGGAATCATGGTAACCAAGAGAATTGGTATGGCCCACCCAGAGTGCGGGGCAGCAAACCACCAGGCAAACACCATATGGAATGTGGTTGAAAGGAGGGAGATAAAAATTTGGGGGTTTTTTTAACAAAATTTTTATTTGGGAAATAAAGTAAGAGAAATTGACCAACAATCTTCTCAGTGCCTTGCAACTGATTAAATAGTGGTTGATTGGTGAAAATGTGGTCAGGATCCACAAATTTGGCCTAACCGCGCGAATTGGATGGTAGAGGGGGGGTTTATTATTTGGTAACTGTCATCATAGAATTTGGCGGCAGGCTGAGTCTCTGTTAGTTTGACCTCGAAAATCTGGACCAGGGGTCAATTACATTTCTAATGGTTAGCACGACGGCGTTTGGCCTGACAAGTGACAGGAATCCCCCTAGGCCATCCAATATAGGGATGGGACCATTTGGTTGGGAACAGGTTTGGGATGGCCAACCCACCCGCGCTCAGTTGATAAACCATTTGTTCAATCAATAGAGGCCCATTGGGCGCAACACCTGAATTACTATTGGAGGGTTTTGAACTCTCAGTGATGGCGCCCAATAACTGTTCTGCTGATTTTGGGGTCAAATTAGAACCATCGGGTGATCCAGCCAATGTTTCATTTTTCATGCTTTTACAACCATTCAAATTTTGGCCATCAGCCTGATTGCCACCCAAATTAGATCTAACTGATTTCAGATTGATAATCTCGGCAAAGATTTCACTGATTCCCCACAACAGTTCTGCCAAGGTGAGTGAGGAAATTGGGGGTGGGATCTGAATCAGATGGGCTGTCACCCATCGCTCATCAACTATGTGGGTGAGATTGCCTTGGGTGATGAGGGGTACTGCCATCCTCTTCGGTGTTTTCTTACTTGGGAACAGAAAGATAGCTTGATCAAGAGCCAAAGGGCACTCCCCGAGACTTACAGAATAGGAAAAGGACAGGTTTTACCGCTTCTGACACTTGGTTAGTATATTTCTTTTGTTTAAGCAGAGTACAGTTGATAGGTACTCAACGCTGCTCAGGACAACTTCCAGCACGCGGTTCTCTTCCTCTTCCTCCTTGCTACTGTCTACTCAGAGCGTGGTCCCCATGACCTTCTGTCTTTCCAGGCTGATCAATTTATTCATGATAATACTGTTCCTGGGATCTGGTTTTTCTCCTGTTAAGGCATATGCCCCATTGTCATATTCAGTATTTTTGGTCCAACATCTCAATTTCCTGATATTCTTCCTCATCTTCAATAAGTGATTCTTGCCAAAAAGGTTCATTTCATGGCATAAGTAAGAATGCTCATTTATATTTGCTCTTGTTATAACCTCATAATAACTTCTTGGCTAATATCATTATTTATTCTCCTTGAAAGCTTATCTAATTAAATTTGAGTTTAATTTCTCCGATATTAGAGCTTAAAAATTCCAGAGCGCATAATATTGACTATCATAAAATTTGACATCCCCCTCTCATCCAGCTCATATATCAAAATTGGAGTCTCAGTATCAACAGCTGCTTGAAATAATTTCTGATAAAGATGTTCAGCTCTTCCAACTGATAAGTCAATCTGCACTACAGAGCCTCTTCTTTGGTCCTCCCTGGACTAATACTCCAAGTCAAGTACCAGTGGGAAGTCCATCTGTGGAGTTAATAGAAATGGTATCTAACCCCTGATAAAACCAGGTTAGCAATTGTCTCGCAAAACTCATGATCAACCCTCCCTCTGTCATCAATTCTCAAGTTAGACTTTGAACTATCCTGGATTCAGCTCCATTCTCAGATACTCCTACAATCATCATTGCACCTCCAGAAGCAATGCCCTTTGCTCTTGATCAATCAATCCTTGACAGATAGGACTTGTTTCTGGACTTCCTTTTTCTGACTAAGCCAGTATTACAAACCAGCTGTTTTATCAATTGAACTGGTCATCAGAAACTTCAAACAATTTTGAACTCCCCTATGCAGAACTGAGGACCTGAGTAACAGAGGCTTTATATATAGCTCTGAACACTTTGGATCTCAAAAAGATTCTAAATTGAGACGTTGCAGCCTATGCTCTTCCCTTAACCAGCCAAGTGCTT